>OX352301.1:7500-211002 GCA_947086415.1 Pammene aurita
GCGTGGTCAGCGATCCGGCAGTGTGCGGCTAAATTTGGCGTTGCAGAGGGAAGGAGTACATCGTTTGGACTTATTCGGTACCTTTTTCAAAATTTTTCGATTATTAATTTTCAAGCTATTGACTTTACAAAATTAAAATTTTGAAGTTAAATTGTGAAAAATCTTCAGGCAGACCATATACTTTTTGTGTTCGTTCCTGTTGCGCGCTAACATCAAGAAGACATCAAAAAAGTTTGGACAATTTTTGGACATTTCTTCATATAAAAAATTTAGTTTTAAAAATTTTTCTGAATTATTAAGGTTTTTAATTTTTTTTGTATTGTATCCTTCTGTATTATCACAGTTTATTTTAGGTGTGTGTTTTCCAGTAATTTTAAAAATTTTTGTGTATTTTTATCTCAAGCGGTTCCGGAACTATTGAATTTTGACCCATTTTTGGCCATTAATCCAAAATTAATAGAAAATATTGATATTTTGTAATAATATTAGCTTTAGAATAGATCTCCCACCTTGGGGAACCCAAAACTAGGACCTTCTAGCGCTTAAATTGAACAGATACCGGTTTTTTCGCCATTTTGTTTTTCTGATACCGAATTTAAAACAGGTTTATCTCGAGAACCGCTTGAGTTAGAAAACTCGGATTTTCACTTTAGGTATCTACTCCAGAACAAGAACCGATAATTACCGGTTTTAGGGGAAAATAACGAAAAATTTTTTGGAGGACTGAGATCACTTGTAAAATACAGAGGAGATAAGGCCCATAGTAGTCGAGAAAACCCGACCTTTCTCCGACCAACGGTTCCCGAGATATTAGCCTTCAAACATTGAGTTTGACAGTTCGGCCGCCATCTTGTCTATTTTCAATCAACTATATCTTGGAAACCGGAGGTGCTAGAGACTCGCGGTTTTCTTTACAGAGAACACACGAGGCATATCTACAGGTTCCGATAGTTTTCAGGAATCTTCAAGAAACTTTAGACTGAAAATTCCTGAAAAATTTTTGAGACCTGAAAGTGGTCCCAAACGCTAGATTAAGTATAGTTTAGTATCTCTAGTGGAAATCCGGGCTTTCTACGACCTCCAGAAGCGGAGATACCGGCAGCCAAACATTGACTTTGACAGTTCTCGCCGCCATCTTGAAAAATTTCAAACCGCGATACCTTCCGAACGGCAGGTCGTAGAGAGCTGGGGTTTTCAAGCTTCATACCAGCGCGGAGCCCTCTACGCTGAGAGTCACCCTTCAGGAATCCTTCAGGATTTTCAGGAATTATTAAATTCAAAATTTTTTCAGTCCTGGAACGTGACTCAAACGATAGAGCTTGCCGAGACGAGTAAAACGAGCCCAGGCACGGCGGATTTGGCCTAGGGGTTGCCGAGTTATAGACAGATACCCAATCTGATACCGGTTTTGGAGTCTGATACCGGAAATTTTGATCAGCCACTGCTCGGAAACCCATTGACCTAGCCCAGCCGTGTTTGGGGTCGTTAGAAAGGGCTCGGGGAGAGCTGTCTTTTGGACAAACAATTTTGGCTCTACGTAGAGTCCAAAAGAAAAAGTAGAGTTTTTTTTTTTAAGTAGAATTAGGACTTTAGATTAGACACTCTCATTGTTGAGAGGCATTTTAGTATAAGTAAATTGATAATAGAGTCAGCGACTCTACAAGACTCTACCGTAGAGTCGAAATTGGACACCCGTTTACCAATACCATCGCCAGAGTGCCACCTCCCCTTTACAGAGGCGGAAAAACTTCTTAACAAGTCGGGACACCCCTGACAAGAATACAAGACCCTTAAAAGTTGCTCTATTTGCTATTGCAATTTTCTTTTACTTTATTTTATTTTTCTTTCAACTTTTACTATTATATATACACCTCTGGAGTTTTCTCTATATATACATCTTCTGTGTATCTATTGATACGTATATCGAGGATGATGTACGGAATGGGAGTTAGAACACCGGTAAAGGCACCAACGGGGGAAAACTCGTCCACAAAACCAAAAACCCCAGAGCAAAATGTGAGAAAGTCTATCGACAAGTGGGAAGCCTTTCCAGGTGACTCTACACCAACACTTACACCAGCCACAATCAACCCGACGATGCAGGCAGGCCCTGCTAAAGAAAAAATGGCACCCTCTCAGGACAGGACGACAGGTTCAGCACAAAGGATTGCCACACCACCAAAGAAAAACTATCAAAATAGAATTGCGGAAGCTAGAGCCTGTCTTGAGAAGGGGAAAAACAGCATAAACAGTGCGAGAAATGTCAGGACTGACATCAAACAGGATGTGATAGAGGCCCTAAATCGGCTCTACCAAATTGCGAAGGAGCAAGAATCCGTGTCCAAGAAGGAGAAAGCGAAGGGAGGGCAAGAGACCCCCAAAGAAATAGCAACCGGACAAACAGCCGCGATTGCAGCCTCTGAGGCCAGCGAAAACACGGACAAGATCTTCAATAAAATAGACGCGCACACAAAAATGCTGGAAGAAAATGACAGGAAGATGGATGAAATGAAGGCGATCCTAGAAGAACAACAAGCAGCCCTACACAAGCTGACCTCTACCGCAACATATGCAAGTGTAGCAGCGGCTTCGAGTCATAAGCCGAAGCCGCAGACGCTGCACTCGGTTGTTATTACCTCCCAAGTTGAAACGGAATCAGGGGAAGAGGTACTTAACAAAGTGAGAGAAGCGGTTGACGCGAAAGAGGGATGGATAGAAGTCCAAAGGGTCAGGAAAGCCCGGGACCGTAAAATTATTATGGGCTTTGGAACCAAGGCAGAAAGGGACAAGGCAAAGGAAAAACTCGGAAGAGAAGGAGTCGGCCTAAATGTCGAGGAAGTGAAAAACAAAGACCCGTTACTGCTCCTCAAAAACGTCCTGAGCATTAACACGGACGAAGAAATCTTAAAGGCACTGAGAAACCAGAACCGGGGTATCTTCGTCGGCCTCCACGGCGATGACGATAGAGTGGAACTTAAATACCGAAGAAGAACCAGGAATCCCCACACAAACCACGTAATCCTCAGTGTATCACCTATGATCTGGCAAAGAGTACTACAAACTGGAAGTCTCCACATAGACCTGCAACGTGTACAAGTTGAGGATCAATCCCCGTTGATACAATGCACCCGCTGTCTCGGCTTTGGGCATGGCAAACGCTTCTGCCCTGAACCCGCTGACCTATGCAGCCACTGCGGAGGTCCCCACCTAAAGCCGGAGTGCACCGAATGGCTGACTGGCAACCCGCCGAAATGCCGAAATTGTATGAAAGCGGGCCACAGCTAAATAGCTCACAACGCCTTTAGCCAGGAATGCCCGACACGACGTAGATGGGATCACCTGGCCAGATCGGCCGTAGCATATTGCTAAGGTTGACCAGGGCGATCAAATCAGATATCAAATCGTACAAGCGAACCTCCAGCGTAAAAAGTTGGCTACGGAAGAGTTGCTCATTACGGCTGAACAGCGCAAGATAAAAGTTGCATTACTGCAAGAACCGTATGTTGGGGGTCCAAGGTGATGAAGAGCTACAGAGGAACGCGTATTTTCCAAAACACCAGTGTGGGAGAAGGGACGATCAAAGCGGCTATAGCTGTCTTTGATAATGACATTAAAATAACCCAATACCCGAAACTCACCACAAACAACATCGCGGTGGTGGGAATCCGGACTGGTGACCTGGAAATAGCACTAGTCTCATATTACTTTGAACCTGACCAGCCGGTGGATCCCTATCTAGAACATCTTCAAACAATAGAGAACCAAATCAACTCGAAGAAATGGATAGCTGGAGGGGACGCAAATGCGAAAAGCTCTTGGTGGGGGAGCCCGGTCACCGACCACAGAGGAGAAGCCGTATCTGGAGCATTCGAGGAGCTCAACCTGAATATACTCAATACAGGGAAAGTCCCAACCTTTGACACTATACGGGGGGGCAAGCGCTACAGTAGCTACATAGATGTGACAACCTGCTCTACAAACATCCTGGACCAAGTGGAAAACTGGAAAGTGGACGAGGGACTGATAAGCTCGGACCACAATGGCATCCTGTTCAGCATTAAAATCAAGAAATTAGTAGGCATAAAAATCGAAAGAACAACACGACTTTTTAACACTAAAAAAGCAGACTGGCCCCAATTCATAAAAACACTAAAGATACTACTAACAGAAAATAAAATAACAAAATCAGAAATAGAAAATATTAGCGCAATAGTAGAACTAGAAAAAATTGTGAAAAAACTCACATCAGTAATAAATGACACTTGTTTAACATCTATTCCAAAAAAGAAAAATGGAGAGAGACTTACGATGCCATGGTGGTCCAAGAAACTCGACGCACTTAAGAAAGAGGTAGCCACCAGAAAGAACCGGATCCGATGCGCTGCCCCCATACGAAGACAAAAGGTTGTGGAGGAGTACCTGGAAAAGAAAGAAGAATATGAGTCCGAAGCAGCAAAAGCCCAAATAGAAAGCTGGAAAGACTTTTGCAAAAAACAGGACAGGGAAGGTGTTTGGGAGGGAATATACCGCGTCATTGGGAGAACAGTACAAAGAACAGAAGACCAACTGCTAGAAGTAAACGGAACGCCACTAAACGAGAAAGACTCAGTGAAGCTGTTGGCAGAAACGTTCTACCCAAAAGACACCACTGCGACCGATAGTGCTCACCACCGTGAAGTAAGACTGAGAGCCGATACAGTGAATGGTGAAAAACAAACTGACCCTTGTGAGCCGCCATTCACAAAATCGGAACTCAAATGGGCAAGCGAATCTTTCAACCCAAAGAAAGCCCCGGGAGCAGACGGATTTACTGCAGACATTTGCCTCCATGCTATAGGAAATAACCAGGAAGTATTCCTGGCACTTATGAATAAGTGTCTGGAGCTCCATTACTTTCCTAAGGCATGGAAAGAGGCCATAGTCATAGTCTTAAGGAAACCGGGGAAAAGTGATTACGCAACACCTAAATCTTATCGACCAATTGGACTCTTGCCTATACTGGGAAAAATTTATGAAAAAATGCTAGTAGCCCGACTAAAACACCATTTGACACCCAGGACAAGTACTCGCCAGTACGGGTTTATGCCACAGCGTAGCACCGAGGACTCCCTCTATACTCTTATGCAGTACATCCGCAACAAAATAGACCAAAAGAAGATAGTCACACTAATATCATTAGATATAGAGGGAGCCTTCGATAGCGCGTGGTGGCCGGCAATAAAGACCCGACTAGCTGAAGAAGAATGCCCGATAGGCCTGAGGAGGGCCCTAGATAGCTACCTAACAGACAGACGAGTAACGGTAAGGTACGCAGGCGAAAAACACAGCCTCGATACGAGCAAAGGCTGTGTACAGGGTTCCATCGCGGGCCCTATCCTCTGGAACCTTTTACTGGATCCGCTCCTGAAAGGTCTGGATGGAAGAGGAGACTACTGTCAGGCGTTTGCTGATGACGTGGTACTCGTCTTCGATGGTAACACTGCAATGGAAATTGAAGGTCGCGCAAACACTGCCTTGGAGTATGTCCGAGAGTGGGGTATACGCAACAAGTTAAAATTCGCTCCACACAAAACAAGTGCAATGTTGGTAACACGCAAATTGAAATACGATACCCCACGACTCAGCATGGGAGGGACTTCCATCGCAATGGCTAAAGAAATAAAAATGCTAGGTGTTACCATCGACGAAAAGCTAACCTTTAATGCCCATGTCACAAACGTCTGCAGAAAAGCCATAGCAATTTACAAACAACTAGCAAGATGTGCAAAAACCAATTGGGGACTCCATCCGGAGGTGCTTCGGGTCATATATGTGGCAACAATAGAGCCTGTCATTCTGTACGCTGCCAGTGCATGGGCACCCGCGGTGGATAAATTGGGCATCATCAAACAACTGGGTGTAGTACAGCGAGGATTCGCACAAAAACTGTGTAAGGCGTACCGTACCGTCTCCCTAAACTCAGCATTGGTTCTGGCAGGAATACTCCCACTTGACCTACGAGTCAAGGAGTCTGCCCAACTATATGAGGCCAAAAGGGGGGTGTCCCAGCAAATGCTGGAGGACCGGGAGGTAGAGCAAATGGCCTCCACACTTGTGAGCCCTCACCCTGCAGAGCGTAAAGAACTGGAAATAAGACGAATAACAGACCAAGAGCAACTCGATGCAAATACTGAATATGATATCCGTATATTTACCGACGGAAGCAAGATAGAGGGTGGGGTGGGGGCTGCATTATCCGTCTGGAATGGTGAAGCAGAAACCGTAGCACACAAACTCGCCTTGTCAAAGTACTGTACGGTATACCAAGCGGAGCTCTTGGCCCTGTGCAGAGCAACAAGAGTAATAAGGAAGCACACAGCAAAAACCTTTGGAGTTTACAGCGACTCCATGGCAGCCCTTCAGACCGTCCAAAACTACGGAGGCCTCCACCCTTTGGCAGTAGAATCCAGAGAAAATATAAATGTTGCATCTATCCAAGGCAAAACTGTAGCTTTGCACTGGATAAAAGCACACGCCGGGTTGGACGGAAACGAAAGAGCGGACGGATTGGCAAAGGAAGCCGCTGTAAATTCCAAAAAGAAAGCTGACTATGATCGATGCCCCATTTCATACGTGAAGAAAAACATCCGTGCGGAAACACTAGTCCAATGGAACGAACGTTACAACAACAGAACAACAGTGGAACTGCGTCCATAACAAAAATGTTCTACCCGGATGCGGTGGCAGCGTACAGAACCGTGAGAAAATATTTAGCTACCAATATTAGGACGCAAGTAATGACGGGCCACGGTGGATTCTCCGAGTACTTGAGTCGTTTCAAGTGCAAGGAGAGTCCATCGTGTATATGCGATCCAGAAAAAGAGGAAACAGTGCCACATTTACTGTTCGAATGCCCACAAAATGATCTAATACGTTTCGATTTTGAACAGACCATAGGAGAAAAATTAACAACTAGAAATATACATGCAATTATGAGTGGCAAAAGTAGAAAATTGTTTTTAAATTATTGTGAAGCAATAGCAAATAGAGTAATAAAAAGGAACAAGACGTAATAAGAAAAAATGCTTTCCAAATATCATAAGAATATTTCGGTAAAGTATTAAAATGTAGCATCAAAACTGTTAAAGAAATAGGCAATAAAATAGAATAAGATGTTAAAGAATAAAAATAGAAATAGAAACCAAATGTATATTATAATAAGAAAATTGATACTGTAAACAAGCACAAATGTATACCATGTCAAGAAATTAAAAATAAAAACCCACGAGTTATCCCTACCCCTGTCCCTTGTCTAAAATAAAATGACAGTTAGGAAAAATAGATGGGCAACCCACCCATAAAGAGAGTGAAAAGAGATGAATGTAAGAAAGACCAAGTATGCGGAATGAGAGTACGAGAAGCATGTGAGTGAGAAATTGAACGAATGAGGAAGATAAGCGCCATAAAAATGGCTCCAATCATGTTGGAGGTTGAACGAAAAAAAAAAAAAAAAAAAAAAAAAAAAAAAAAAAAAAAAAAAAAAAAAAAAAACCTAACCGGGAGTCGCGCACCCTCCGGCGTCAAAACAGCAGCGTTTCTGTAGCGCTCCGCAGTAAAAAATTCATAAAAGTGGCAAGTTTGGTCGTATCACTGTGAAAAAAGTGTCATTCTGTGCGGGATCACAAGTGCAATAAAGTGAAACAGAGTGAAAAACCCCTGGATTACAGTGACAAAAACACCAAAGTTTGAGGTTATAAACACCTTAAACCTTGAATACTGCGCGCTAGAGCGCTGCAATCTGTACGTGCGATACGGCGTTGAAAGCGTCTTACTGAGGTCTACACGCCGACACCTTTGGCGTCTCGCTGTGACACACCACTGATGAAATATCCACAGAAAAACAAGTACCACGTGGTGGCGTGGTCGAAGATCCAGCGGTGCGCGACTACTTTTGACAACGCAGGACGTTGCTATCTACATACAGGAGTAAAACGGTACATTGTATTGAATTTTACCCCCTGTAGTTTTGGAGTAATAGACTTTTCAAAATTGAAACTTCAGCAGTAAATATCAAGAAAACTTCAGGCAGACCATATACTTTTTTGAAGTGAATCTAGTGCGCGCTAAGCTCCTCTACGTGCCTGCAATTTCTGAAAATTTTAGACTATCCCCCTGTGTGAAATTTTTTGAAAAAACTGAAAATTTGAGAAAACCCATTTTTCAAAAAATTTTTGTATGAAAACTTGTTAGATTATATAAAAATATTATAGTTGTGTGTGTGTACTATTTTTTGGTATTTTTTCAAATGTTTACAACAAGCGGTTCTGGAGATATAGAATTTTGAATAATTTTCGTCAGTACTCCTAAAGTAATAATAATAATAATAATTTTTTGCTTAAATTAAGTCTAGAATAACTTTATCTATCAATCCAACCCAAAATCCCAGGCTGATCGCGATAAAATTGACGAAAAACCGGAAATCCGCCATTTTGTTTTTTCCGGTATCAAAATTCAAAGTGCTATATCTTTGAAACCATTGTGCTTAGAAGATTGTAATTTTCGGTGTTGACAATAGACTTGGCGTAAGTTTAAGTAAATTTAGGTTTTAAGACTCTAGCGCTCAACTTTATTTTGGCGCTGTGGCTGCTTCTAGAAGATAGAGAAGGTCAAGCCAATCATAAGATTGAAAACCCGACGCTTCTGTGACCACTGGTTCCCGAGATATCAGTCCTCAAACTTGAAGTTTGACAGTTCGGCGGCCATCTTGCCTTTTTTCAAGCGGCAGTATCTCGGCAACCGGAGGCGCTAGAGACTTGTGGTTTTCTTCGCTGAGGACGGCTCAGGCCATACTACGACCCCCAATAGTTTTCAGGAGCGCCCAAGAAAATTTTCACACTGAATACTGCTGAAATTTTCGGGGGCCTGAAAGTTGTCCCAGTCGTAAGATGAGGTTAGGTTTAGTTGGTCCGTCCAAAATCCGGGCTTTCTGCGACTCCGGAAACCGGAGATATCAGCGATCAAAGTAGCACTTTGACAGTTCGGTCGCCATCTTGGATTTGTTTAAAACAGCGATATCTCCGTAACCGGTTGGCGTGGCGAGTCGGGGTTTCGACTGTTAGCATCGGCATCAGCCACTCTAGCCGACCACTACGTTTTCAGGCTTTTTCAGAACAAAAAATTTTTCAGCCTGAAAGACTGACTCAGTCGATAGAACTCGCCGAGCTGAACAAAACGAGCCCAAGCACGGCCTTCTAGGACCCAGGACTTGGCAGCTACGACAAGATACCGGTTCTGATACCGGAAACCA
Organism: Pammene aurita; assembly: GCA_947086415.1. NCBI lineage: Eukaryota > Metazoa > Arthropoda > Insecta > Lepidoptera > Tortricidae > Pammene > Pammene aurita. Next base: position 16,787 of record OX352301.1, read on the forward strand.
GTATTGATACCGGATTTTTGGGAACGTCGTAGCTCCCAAACCCGAAAAGGGAATCGTGTCGTGTTTGGTATCGTTAGAAAGGGCTCGGCGAGAGCTATCCACTGCGAACAAAATAACGGCTCTACGTAGAGCAATAAACTTTTCTTGACTTAACTTCGGGCTGATCTGACTCTGGCAGACTCGGCTCCTTCTTAGACATAAGTAACCACTGCCGCCCCTGTACAGAGGCTTTTACGGCTCTACATAGAGCATAAAATTTTTATATTTATTTTTATTAAACTGTGTTTTATTGTGTTAATACTGTCATTTGATTACTGTGTACTGACTGTTATATTTCAACTGTTTATAAGCGTCACTGTTCGCATTATTTACACATAATATTTAGACGGAAATCCCTTTACAATTTCCAAATAACTTTGACTTATTTATTTAATATATATTAACAGCCAAACCCCAACATGTTTGTTTGTAGGACACCGGCTAAAGGCCCGGAGGGAGACAAATCTCCTCCAAAAACGGTCTCATCGGGCCTCGCTCAGGAGACGGAGGCCACTGATGGACCTGCTCCCGGGGCCCTTTTACCGGAGGTTACCCCGCAGAACGTTAGACGCAGCATAGGGGAGTGGGAGAAGGCAGCCAACGACCCCACCCCAGCAAAAACACCTACAAATACGTTGACGGCGCAGGCAGGCCCTGCAACCACAACTACAACCACAAAGGTGGCATTGTCGCAAGACAAAAAACAACCTGCCACACGCAGAGCATCCGTCGACAAGCAGAGCCCAAAAAAGCAGTACAAAGACCGCCTTGCTGAAGCAAGGGCCTGCCTAGAAAAGGGAAAATTTAACATAAATGCGTCCCGAAACACGAAGGCAGAGATAAAACACGCCGTGCTGACATCGCTGGACCGACTCTACCAACTTGTAAAGGAGTCAGAGTCGGCCCACAAACTGAAAACATCAGCAGAGAGAAAGGTCTCAGTGGAGCAGGAAAACATGGACTCAACCTTTACAGTCCCACAACAAAATAAAACAAAGACTGTAGAGCAAGACCAAGAGATAATATCGCTCATAAAGCACAATACCCAGCTCCTCGAGGACAACAAAAGGAAGCTGGAGGAGATAAAGCAAGGAATGGACAAGCAGTCAGAGAATATAGAGAAAGCTACGTATGCGAGGGCGGTAGCGGGAGGCCAAGCAAGCAAACTAGCTACCGAAAGAACCGCCCTGCACTCCATAGTCATCTCCTCTGAGAAAGAAGAAGAGTCAGGAGAAGATATATTGGTGAAGATCCGGAAAGCGGTAGATGCGAAGGAAGGCTGGGTCCGGGTTGAAAAGGTGCGGAAAGCTAAGGACAGAAAAATCATCATGGGATGTGAGACAGAGCAGGAGAGGCGGAAAATAAAGGAGAGGCTGGAAACGGCGGGCGAACACCTGATCGTTGAGATTGTGAAAAACAAGGACCCGCTTCTGATTCTGAAAGACGTGCTACTGTTTCACACGGATGAGGACATCCTCAAGGCGCTCAGAAACCAGAACCGGGCAGTCTTTCACGGCCTCAATGATGAGGAGGATAACGTCGTGATTAAGTACAAAAAGAGAGCCCGCAATCCCCAGTGCAATCACATAGTCCTGAGTGTGTCAGCAGTTGTGTGGAAAAGGGCGATTGCCGAGGGAAAGCTGAGAATCGATCTCTAAAGGGTGGCGGTCGAAGACCAGTCACCCTTGGTGCAATGCACCAGGTGCTTGGAATACGGGCACAGCCGACGGCTCTGTAAAGATCCAGCCGACCTGTGCAGTCATTGCGGAGGCCCGCACCTTAGAGCAGAATGCCCGGCGAGGCTCGCCGGAGAGGCACCCGCCTGCAGAAACTGCACCAAAGCAAACCTAGAAAACCGAGAGCATAATGCGTTCAGCAATGAGTGCCCAATCCGTAGAAAGTGGGACGCACTGGCGCGAGCTTCTGTAGCGTACTGTTAAGGTTGCGCCAGCGGAAATCCAGCATAAAATAATGCAAGCGAACCTACAAAGGAGTCAACTCGCCACAAAAGAGTTATTGATCGAGGCATCTACACGGAAAATCGCAATGGCTCTACTCCAAGAACCCTACGTGGGGGGTGAGAAAAGAATGAGAGGATACCGGGGAGCGAGGATTTTCCAGAGCTCTACCTTAGGAGAAGGTACTGTAAAGGCTGCAATTGCCGTCTTTAACCATGACTTAGATGTCATACAGTACCCACAACTCACCACGAACAACATCGTTGTGGTGGGGGTCCGAACTAAAGCCTGGGAAATCACGCTAGTGTCCTACTACTTTGAGCCGGATCAACCCATTGGGCCATACCTGGATCACTTAAAAAGAATTGAAATGGAAGTGGGCCCCAAAAATACACTCATAGGAGGCGATGCCAATTCAAAAAGCATGTGGTGGGGAAGTCCCAGGGAAGATTCCAGAGGTGAGCAGATGAGCGGAGCACTGGAGGAGATGAGCCTTCATATCCTGAATACCGGAAACACCCCAACCTTCGACACCATTAGGGGAGAAACCAGGTATAGCAGCTATGTCGACGTAACGGCGTGCACGACTGACATCCTGGGTCTGATAAACGACTGGCATGTTGAAGAGGGTCTCACGAGCTCGGACCACAATGGCATAGTTTTCACAATAAAACTCAACAAATCACAAGGTTTAAATATCAAGAGGACAACTCGTACATTTAACACTAAAAAAGCAAACTGGGGCCAGTTTCATGAGAAATTGGCCCAAGTTATGCAAGATAAACAACTCACAACACAAGATTTGGACAAAATTCACAACGTAGAACAAATAGACCAAGCAGTGTATGAGTATACAGAAGCCATAAAATACACATGCAGAGAAACTATACCAACTAAAAAGAACACAGAAACCATAACTATGCCATGGTGGTCCGAGGAACTGGCGGGGATGAAGCGGCGGGTCGCAACCAAAAAGCGCAGGGTCAGGTGTGCAGCGCCGGTGCGGAGGGCACACGTGGTGAACTTGTACCTGGAGGAAAAACTCAAATACGAGACGGCTGTTAAAGAAGCCCAAATAAAAAGCTGGAAGGAGTTTTGCGGTAAGCAGGATGGGGAGGGTGTCTGGGAGGGCATTTACAGGGTGATGGGAAAAATCTCAAAGAGGGAAGAAGACCTACCGCTAGAAAAGGACGGAAGAACACTGGACGCTAGGGATTCGGTGGAGCTGCTGGCGGACACGTTTTATCCCGAAGATCGGGTTGAAAACGATAACGAGAGTCATCGTCAAATGCGACAGCTAGCCGGGAGGGTGAATGCACCGGGTCATGCTGAGATACATGATCCGCCTTTTACCCTCGGCGAGCTACAAAGGGCAGCGAAATCTTTTAACCCAAAAAAAGCTCCAGGGGCAGACGGACTTGCGGCAGATATTTGCAGCCATGCAATAGACCGCGACCCCGGTTACTTCCTAGCCCTAATAAACAAGTGTTTGGCATGCCAATATTTCCCCAAAGACTGGAAGACAGCAACAGTGGTCGTGCTAAGGAAGCCGGGCAAGGACTCGTACACGGTACCCAAGTCCTACAGGCCGATTGGGCTATTGCCACTGCTGGGGAAGGTGTATGAGAAGATGTTGGTTGCACGTCTCAGGTACTATCTGATGCCAAAAATGAGCCCTCATCAATACGGCTTCATGCCCCAGAGAAGCACGGAGGACTCCCTCTATACGCTAATGCAACACGTCCGTAACAAGCTCAAAGAAAAGAAAATGTTGACGCTTGTGTCTTTGGATATAGAGGGAGCCTTCGACAATGCATGGTGGCCTGCAATCAGAGTACGATTGGCTGAAGAGGATTGCCCGATGAACTTGAGACGTGTAATCGATAGTTATTTGACGGACAGAATGGTCGGCGTAAGGTACGCAGGAGAGGAGTCGAAACGAGGAACCAGCAAAGGGTGCGTCCAAGGATCAATCGGGGGACCCATACTATGGAACCTCTTGCTGGACCCGCTCCTGAGAGAGCTTGTCGAGCAGAAGGTGTACTGCCAAGCATTTGCGGATGATGTGGTGCTGGTTTTTGAGGGTGAAACAGCTTTGGATATAGAAAGACGTGCCAACGCCGCACTTGAACATGTTCGGGCGTGGGGTGTCAAAAATAAGCTCAAATTCGCACCGCAAAAAACCAATGCGATGGTGGTAACGCGTAAGCTCAAATATGACACACCGCGCCTTCACATGGGTGGGATCGATGTGGGCGTGTCCCGGGAAATAAAGCTACTCGGACTCACGATTGATGCAGCGCTAACATTCAACTCGCACATAACGAATGTTTGTAAAAAAGCATTGAATATGTATAAACATCTTGCCAGGACAGCTAGAGTAAGCTGGGGTCTGCATCCTGAAGTCGTGCGGCTAATTTATACAGCTGTAGTTGAACCGACGATTTTGTATGCGGCTAGCGCGTGGGCGCCGGCGGCTAATAAACTGGGAGTGCAAAAGCAGCTAAACGCGGTACAGCGCGGCTTTGCTCAGAAGCTTTGCAGGGCATACCGTACGGTCTCCCTGAACTCCGCACTTGTGCTGGCCGGGATGCTTCCTCTTGATCTCCGAATACGAGAGGTGGCCTCATTATATGAGGCCAAGAAGGGAGTACCCCGGCCGGCGCGGGGGGATAGGGAGGTCGAGCGGATGGCCCCAGCAATCCTGGCCCCTCACCCTGCAGACCAGATGGGCCTGACGTTTATTAGCCTGGTAGACCAACAGCAGGTGGATAACCACAGCGAGTTTGATATTCGGATATTCACGGATGGGAGCAAGATCGGGGGCAAGGTCGGAGCCGCACTATCCATATGGACCGGCGAAACCGAGATCAAAACCCACAAGTTTTCTCTACCCGGGTACTGTACGGTCTACCAGGCTGAGCTCTTGGCCATATACAGAGCGACTAGAGTGATACTGAATCATGGTGCGACCTCCTTCGGAGTATATAGCGACTCCATGGCCGCCCTGCTAACGGTCACCAACTATAGTTGCCTTCATCCCCTAGCAGTAAACACAAGAGATAACATAAAAGCCATATCTCTCCAGAGCAAAATAATCACCTTGTTCTGGATAAAGGCACACGCAGGATTGGAGGGCAACGAGAGGGCTGACCAATTAGCGAAAGCGGCCGCAACAGGCTCCAAGGGAAGACCCGACTATGACCTGTGCCCAGTGTCACACGTCAAGAGGGACATCCGCATGGCGACCATCGAGGAATGGAGTAGGAGATACGCAGCCGGCAGCACCGCTTCAGTTACGAAAATGTTCTTTCCGGATGCGGTGGCGGCATACCGGACGGTACGTAAATTAGAAATTACCAGCGTAACAACACAAATAATGACGGGGCACGGTGGGTTCTCGGAATACCTAAATCGCTTTGGGTGTAAAGACAACCCAGCGTGCATATGCGATCCTGCCGTGGACGAAACGGTCCCACACCTGTTGTTCGAGTGTCCAGTCTACGACCAAAAACGCCTCGAGCTTGAAATAGAATTGGAACAGAAAGTTACTATTGCAAATTTACAAAGTTTAATGGAAGGTACAAGTAGAGAAAAATTTCTAAAATATTGTGTAAATATTGGGAATAGAGCCATAAAAAGAAATAGCACCAGATAAAGAAAAATATGTTATCACAATATACTGTGTTATATAAGAGATAAACATATAAGAACGAAATGTAATAAACAAATAAAGTGTAATGCACTGTATAAATTAGAAATGTTGAAAATGTATGTGTATAATTTTAAATAGAATAACTAGATAAGTACTATTGTAAACTAAAATAAACACCGGCTTCTCTTTCTTTTCCCTGTTAAAAGATATCAATAAAATAAAAGAGAGTAGGTATATAAAATTGGGAGTCCCACCCATAACAGACAAAAGATGATGGATGCCAGAAAGATACAGTATGAAGTATGGAAGTACGAGCAGTAAAAATGTGAGAACTAGAACGAAAGTGTTATCGTAGGAAACCTCCGATAATGTTGGAGATAGACTGTAAAAAAAAAAAAAAAAAAAAAAAAAAAAAAAAAAAAAAAAAAAAAAAAAAAAAAAAAAAAAAAAAAAAAAAAAAAAAAAAAACCCCTAACCTTTTTTTTTTTTTTTATAGAGGGGAAAATGCGTTACGCATACCGCCGGGCCCCGGGAACGTAAGGCTCAGGCGGTTATGTGGGACTCCCATTTCGGTGCACCCACTAAAAACCCCTCTTTTTGCCGCCTCATCGCTAAACGGCGAGACCACGGGAACTCCGAAGTACACTACCGTGGCCTCGCCAGCGGCTGGCTGTTGAGCCACCTCTCTGAGGACTTTGTCCTCTTACGCTGGATATGGCGTGGCTATGTGTCTGCCACGCTCTTCGCATCGAGGACCTATACCTTTGGGGTGACAGTCGTCCCCGTGACTTCCCCCCGGAGGTCCTCCTTAAGGCGGCAAGCGGCGGTCATGGGCGACTCGCCTGCGCCCGGGTCTCTTGCGCCGCATCGGGGGAGCTTCCTCGTCCTGCTCCCGCGCGCGCTCTGAGGCTTCTTTCTCCGTCATTACTACAACCTAACCTAACCTAACCTAACCTAACCTAACCTAACCTAACCACTTGGTTGTTCCGCTCCGAGAAGGCTGTGCGTAGCGCCTTCGTTTCAGCTCGCAGGTGTGCCAGCTCCTCCCTCATCCGTTTGTTGTCCGCTCTAAGCGAGCGGACAATCTGTGCCTCCCCCAGTGAGTCTGCGAGGCTAAGCAGCTCTTTGCAGGCTGCATTCATGTGTCCCCAGACCTCCCCCTTTAAGTTCTTGCTCTTGGAAGCCTGCTCTAAGATCGTTTCCGCGCAGCGCCTGATGCCCTCACCAGGGGCCTCCATTTCCACGTGCGCGCTCTCCGATAAAGGACTGCGGGACCGCGCGCCCACATCCCTCCTCAGCACGGTTGGACGTATGTCCTCCAGCTCCCCGTAGTCCCAGTCTAGGTCCACCAGGTCCGCCTTCCGCAATTTGGCCTTAGCGGCGCTGATCCCCGTGTAATGGCCCTTGCCGTGGCTGCATTGGGAAGCGTTCCGTAGGCGCTCTGAGGCGTCCTCGTTACTTATCTGACCCTCCAGATGCCTTTTCTCCCCTTTTTTTTTAAGTCGTTCCTTGCTCAACTCTACCTTTTTCCTACCCTCCCCAACGACTTCCCGACCGTCACCTTCCTCATCGCTCGACATGTCAAACACGTCCAGATTCTCCCTTGCTTCCGCCCATAATCTCCCCCTAGGTGGACTGGGGGAGATATCACCCCCTCCAATATACCCCCTAGAGGATTCACCCCTATTACGGCCATCCTCCAGCCTCCCACACTGGCTCCTCCTATGGGTCACTAAACCGGCCCCCACGCCTAATTTTCCCGGGTTACCCCCCGGTAAAACCACCTCCCTGGCATCCCCCCCGGGATTCCAACCCGAATCCAAATTTTCCCCCTCCATAACTATGGAGGGGGCGACCACAGAATTAATTTCCCGAAAATTGGTCAAGTGTGATCTGCGTCACACTCGACAAACTTAAGAAAATTAGTTTTGACGATTTTTCCCCCCCCCTTAGACTCGTCCAAAAATTTTTTTCCAAACGTTGTTATTTGGAAAAAAGTTTTCCCCTCTTAGCCCTGAAAACGAGGTCCCTCTCCGCCCCTGGGATCAGACGCTATCCCTTTTCTCACTTTTACAAACTTAAGTAAGAAAAGTTTTAGCGCCTGATAAACAGGAATAGCACCGCCCGTTCCCTTAATAACTTCCGACCCTTAAGTCGGAAAATTATTTTGAGAACGGCAACGGGTAGCTAAAGCTGTTGCCCTATTTATCAATTTACCAGAAAAAAAGAATTAAGAAGGAAGAAGAAGATACGAATTTTTTCCCGAAGTTGGCGACAAGTTTCGAATCTTCAAAACAAACACTTGTCACCTCCGTATCTCCGGAACTATAAATCCTAGATTTACGGGACCAACGGGAAAAGATAGGTATTAGAAAGAAAGATTTTTAAGGTTAGAACGAAGACAGAAAAAAAGAAAGAAAAAAAAGATATTATTTTTTTGGCCGAAACCAAGAACTACGCCACAAAACCTTTCGAAAAAAAAATCACCAAAAGTCCAATTGCAAGCCAAGTCGTCAAGTAAATGCAGAATCAATAACCGGAAAAATAAGCCAAAGTTCATAAGCCAAAGTTCGTTACTATATCGTCTCCAAAAATCACTCAATTCTCTCTTTAACATCTGCTCGAAAAACCTCAACCTAACCTAACCTAACCTAACCTTTTTTTTTTTTTTTTTTTTTTTTTTTTTTTTTTTTTTTTTTTTTTTTTTTTTTTTTTTTTTTTTTTTTTTTTTTTGTTGACCCAGGGGAAATCCGTTATGGATCCCACTCGGCCCGGGAGAAACCGAGTGGGTATGTCCGACTCGCACGGACTAAAACCCCTGGGGTGTTCCACCGCTCGCTTTTGGACGGGGTTTCGGGAACGCGGCTGCCAACTTCCGATACCCCGTCAGCGTTGCCTTTTAAGGCCCATTCTATTGTGGCTGCTCATGCAGCATCCTCCGCTGAAGGCACCTCGGAACACTTGAGGACCTTCCAACTCGGAACCTCTTCAGGCGGGTGATGGAGCTCCCGGTCCATCACCCGCAGGTTCGCGTTAGGGCGGCAGCATTCTGCCTGCGAAGGCTCTTCGCCGCCTTCCTGTCCTCCTGCGGCGCTGAGGGAGCGAGTTGGCGTCATCCTCGCGCGTTCTCTCTGCAGCCTCCTTTTGTGTCATCACTGCGACACTGTAGGTGGTTGTTGCCGCCCACGCCTCCTCACTGTCAGTCATTTGGAGAATTAGTGCTGGCAGTGAGAGGTCTCCTCCTACAGCCGCGGACAGAACAGCGCGAGGCTCCGCCCACGCAGGGCACTCTTCGCGCGTGTGTTGGGCCGTATCCGCGGCTCTCCCGTCACAGTGGTGACATTCTGTAGTCATCTCCCGTCCCACCACCTCACACAGGTACCTGCCGAAGCAACCGTGCCCCGTCAGAAGCTGTGTGAGGTGGAAGGAGGGTGCGCCGTGCTTGCGCTCGACCCATTTTTTCAAAACGGGCCGAATAGCGGCCACTAGATCCCGGCTAGCACCCGGGATCTCAAGTCGCTCCGTCCATTGATGGTAAAGGACGTCGTGCGCCTCTTCTCTCCATTTGCGAATCTCTTCAGGAGCCGGCCAGTTTTCTTCGCTCCTTGCTGTTATGACCCGCCAGTAGACGCCGGACTGAACGGCGGCTTCTAGGTCCCAAGGCGGGCTTCCAGCCAGCAAGCAAGCTCCTGCGTAAGAGACGGTACGGTACGCTCGAGCCACCCTGAGAGCTATGGCCCGCTGCGGCCGCCGTAATAGGGCCGCGTTTCGAGGTCTCAGGGTATCCGCCCATATCGGTGCTCCGTAAAGCGCCATAGAGCGCACCACACTCGTGTACAGCCTCCTACAGGCTCCTCCTGGCCCACCCATATTCGGGAGGATCCGTCCGAGCGCTCCAGCGGCAGCCATCAGCTTTGGAGCCAACCGCCGAAAGTGTTCCTCGAACTTCCACCTGCCGTCAAGAACGAGTCCCAGGTACTTCATCGTTGACCCGACGGCAATGGAAGTTCCCCCCACTGTAATTTTTGAGCCTTGCGGTGGTTTGTTGCGAGGCCCATGAAAGACCAGGGCTTCCGATTTGTGTAAGGCCACCTCCAGGCCCAGTGCCCGTATTCTGTGGACCACGCATGCTACCCCTGCCGTAGCTAAGTATGCAGCCTCTCTGTGGGTCCTGCCGCGGGCCGACACCAGGGTATCGTCAGCGTAACAGGTGACACTGACTCCCGGCATAGTGGCCCCGCGTAGAACCCAGTCATAGCCGATGTTCCACAGCAGCGGGCCCAGCACTGAGCCCTGCGGAACACCGCATGACATCTCCCTTCGCCCCCAGCCGTTAGTAGTTGGGAATATCACAGAGCGCCCGGCAAAGTAATCCGCCACTATGTTTTGCAAGTATTCGGGCACGTTGTGATACTTTAGAGCCGCCTTAATTGTTTCCCAGGGTAGGGTGTTGAATGCGTTCGAGATGTCGAGCGATACAGACATCACCACCCCACCCCGTGAAACTTCCTCTTGCGCGAAATCTCTGACCCGCGCGATCGCGTCCAGCGTGGAACGAAGGGGACGAAATCCGTACTGGTAATCGCTAAGACCCGGTTGCATAGTCCTGGTGAGACGAGTGGCTATTATTCGCTCAAAAAGTTTGCTCATCTCGTCGAGCAACACGATGGGACGATAGGCCGACGGCTGATCGGGCGGGCGTCCATCCTTTCGAAGCAGCACCAATTTTCCCGTTTTCCACCGTTCAGGGAATCGCCCGAGAGTCAAGCACGTAGTAAAAAGGGCTCTGACTCTCTCCTCCCACTCACTAAGTGCGATCACCAAAGCACTTCCTGGTATGCCATCTGGGCCGGGGGCAGTTTTCTTTGAGCGAAGTTTGAGAATAGCCACCCTGAGTTCCACCTCTGTCACTGGTGGTACATCTCTTAGTACTTCCGGTAGTCTTGTGATAGGCGCCATCGCTGGCGTAACGAACTCACCCCTCTGTGGGAATAGAGTTTCTACTACTCGCTCCAAGACGTCTGGCTTGAGACTACTTGTTAGTGGGGGCGTCCAAGGTCGGAGTTTTTGCCGCACAGCTCGATACGGCCTTCCCCAGGGATCTCTATTTAGCGTCTCGAGCCACTCCTCCCACGCCGCCTCCTTGGCTTGTGCAATAGCCGTCTGCAAGGATGTACGAGCAGCCCTATAGTTATCGTACAGGATATTTTCATCGGCCTCGTTTCGAATACGCCTTCTTCTGTATCTTGTATACTGACGACGCACAGCCACGCAGGCGTTCCGCAGTTGTCGGAGTTCTGGTCGCCACCAGTATACCTGTTGCTTCGGAGTGAAAGGTTTCGCTCTTGGCATTGCCGCATCGCAAACGCGAACAAGAGCATTGCCAAGATTTTTGGCTTCGTGATCTATCTGTTCTGTCACTGGGACGGCACTAATTCCCCACAACTCAACAATTGCTGCCTCCTTTGCAAGCTGCCAGTCTAGCTTCCTAAGTACCCATTTAGGACTGTTTTCTGCTCTAGGTTGGTTTGGTCTGTACGGTATGGCAGTGGGAGTGAAGAAGTCGAACCGGATATACCGGTGATCGGACAGCGACTCCACGTCTACTTCTACCCTCCAGTTTAGAATAGAGCGAGCAAGGGTATTGGATGCAAATGTGATATCTACGATCGATTCACCCTGCTGCCTCACGCACGTACTTTCCGCACCAGTGTTCATGACATTTAGTCCAAGAGATACTGCCCACTCTTCTAAGACATCCCCCCTCACGTCTGTAATGGGAGAACCCCAAGCTGCAGATTTGGCATTAAAATCCCCAGCTACAATAACGGGCGTGGGGTTTACCTGCCCAACTAGAGCTCCAATTTCAGCTAGCATTGTTTCAAAATAAGCCAAGGTATTATTTGGCGAGGAGTATACTCCAATTATGACTGCACCTCCTACTACGGCAAGCACAAATCCACGACCCCTCACAGTATTTTCAAAGGGCGGAGATCCAGCTACAGCGGGGGCTATTATGGCCACCGTTTTGTCAAGGTCAGATATCCAGTCATCTCGATCGGGAACGAAATACGGCTCTGAAACGACAGCCACGCCTATATGCCACTCTGCCATGGTTTGGACCACAAGATCTTGGGCCCTTGCGCAGTGGTTGATATTCGCCTGTAAATATGAAAGCGCCATATTATTGTGTTTCCATTGATTCCTCTGCAGCTAAATGCTGGGAAGATGAGGCGGCTACCGGGGCAGGTCCTATCTTCTTTCTTTCTCTTGTGGCAGGGCGTGCCTTGCCGCTCTGACAATCTTTGGCACCAAGACGGTGCCCTGCCGATTTACCAGCAGCCGTGCATATAACACACTTCGCTTCGGCGGTGCATTCTCGGGCTTTGTGGCCTGCAATACCACAGTTATAGCACAGGCAGCTGCGATCTACACCTCTATCGCACTTTGCCCCAACGTGGCCTGTTTCCAGGCACTTATAGCAGCGCAACGGCTTTGTCTCCAGCAATACCACTCGCGCAAAGACCCAACTCACTTTAATCCGGCCAGATTTCAAAATTTTCTTAGCGGCCGCTACTGGGCAGCTGAGCCATAGTGATCCTGAACCAGTTTGCCCCTGCGAGATTGTACCAGATTTTATGGCGTCCACTGGACAGCCCCCTTCCAATGCAACAGCTGCGACTACTTCTTCGCCAGTAACGGAGTCATCTAGTCCTGTGACTCGAATCTCGGCACATTTCACAGGACGCCGAACTTGGACTTCAGCACCAATGACTGCGCGGAGTTTTTCGGCCAGCTCGTCTGCTGCTGCCTCAGCGTTCTCGGTTTCCGGCGGCAGTTCTAGCATTCGCGCACCAGTGACTGCTGCCCGGAATCTTAAGGCAGAAATTCCGAGCTCCTCTAGTTTGATATTTTTCCGCGCCTCGGCCAGGACAGATTCATAGTTTGCCCCTTTTTCGATTGCCTCTGGTTTTAACGTCAGCGTGATGGCAGCCGTACGCGGAGGATTAAGTTTCCTCTTTTTATTTTGTCGAAGCCTCGTCTTTGGAGCGCTGAACTCTTTGGGCTCATTCGCTGTTTTGTTCGCCTTCTTGTTTTTGGCTTTACTGCCCACTACTGCACTCCAGTTTTGCTTTTCTGGCACAGCATCTGCGTTTGTACGAAGATTTGCAGATTCCTGTCTGGCCGCAACCGCTTCCTGGGCTGCTAGGCTGACTCGCTTGCTCTTCTTGCCCTTTTGGGTTTGCTTCTGATGTTCACCAGCAAGGGCAGGGTCCGCGACTGCTGCAGTTTTTGCTGCAGACTGGGCTGTTAAGGAGGTAGGACCTCGATTGTCCAATCCGGTTGGAGCAGCTGATGCATTCTTGCGATCGGCTGCTAATGGAGGCCTCAGCCGAGGTTCCGGTAGCAAACGACTCTCTATGCCTTCCATTCGGGCGTTTAGCATGTTGTTAAACTGGTCCCGGTTCGAGCGTGAAACCTCCTCGATGAGCCGACGAATGTCATTTTCGGCTAATGAGGATGGCTGACTTCGCATCTCGTCAACTTGCTTCCGCAGTTCAGTCAACTGCCAGGACAGCCGCGCATTAGCTGCCTCCAGGCGGGCGACTTCTTCATTTGCTGTGCGGGACCTGACTTCTGCAAAAGCCGCCCCGATTTTTTCTACTGATGCTTTAAGGTCCCTCTGATGGGTGCCTTTTAAGTGGCCTGACGTGTTGGTGATATTTATAATTGTTCTCAGGGCATTTTGTATGTCTTCACCTAGGTCTGCCAATGTTTTGTCGTCAAATTGTGTAAGAGACACTTGCCGACTCATTACGCGCTCGGCTCTTTCTCGGGCCACGGATTCGGCCAGCGCGTTAGACGCCGCCAGGTCTTTCTGCTCCTGGAGCTGTCTGTCTCGTTCTTTTTCGGTGTTGACCTCCTTCAAAAAATTTCCAAAGCCTATGTATCGGCCCGATGTTGGCGGCCGGCCTCTGCCCCTTTTGGGGGTCCGCTTTTGCAGTTCGCCTTTTGGAATGGCGCCTTCACTGAGAGTCGCAATATCGCTCTCTGAGCCGGAGGATAATTCGAGCTCACCAGCCGGTCTTTTCCCTCCTTTTTTGCTCCAGAATTTTCCATCAAGTTCTGTTCCTTTGGAACTCACAGTCTTCATACTGCATGCTGAGGAGTCTGACTCCGAGAGCCGCTGTATTCTGACGATTGGTTGTAGGTTTGGAGAATTTACGTCAAGCTCGTCAGTTGGGGTGCCCAATATTCTATGGGCTTCACTGCTCGAGCCTTCTCCTTCTGCTCTTATTGCCTCCTCTTGATGCTGGCCCTGAGAAGGGCCGTTTTCGTATTGGCCCTCAGAAGGGCCGTTTTGGTTGTTTGTTTTTTTATCGTTATTTGCCATAAGTATAATTCCCACGAGTATAGGACGAATGTTAACGCTAGCGGGTGACGCCTATTCCGACTAGTGGACTTAATACTCTAGAGGTCGTCCGGTATCTAGAGGTTTTAACGACTTCGCTGTCGGGTGTTAAAGAGTTTTCCTTCTCGCGGGCCGGCCAGTTAAGGCAAGCCCTCCGCGCCACGAACACTACCCGTACCCCATATCGCCCCTGATGGAGGTCGTTGGGAGAGTGCTGCGGGTTGCGGGATTCAAGGAGAGCTGACGTAGACTCCCCTATGTAGTTACGTTTAAAACTACCACACACTCGTTTTTCCATCAACATAGGCATGAAGCCTACCACCACTACGGCCATGCGCCAAACATTCAACTCTTCTATTCATTAACCTCATTCATTCACCCTTTCAGACATTATACAATCAAAGCCGTCGGCCCAAAGGCCTCCACCGACAAACACGGCACTACGGCCAACGCAGGAGAAGACTCGACTGCCATTACCACTGTGACTGGTAGTTAGCAGAGGGAGAACAGCAAACGCGCAACTGAGCGGCTATCCTCCCCCTCCCAGGGTGCACCACGAGGAGGTCTACCAGCCCTGCACCCCAACCTTTTTTTTTTTTTTTTTTTTTTTTTTTTTTTTTTTTTTTTTTTTTTTTTTTTTTTTTTTTTTTTTTTTAAGAGGGGAAAATGCGTTACGCATACCACTGAGGCGCGGGGACGGGCCCCAGTGGTTATGTGGGACTCCCATTTAGGCTAATGAGACCCATGGTGTACCCACTAAAAACCCCTCTGTTTGCCGGCTCACTGCTATAATGGCGAGGCCACAAGGACGCCGAAGCACAACTTCCGCGACCTCGCCAGCGGCTGTCCGGAGATCGGACGCGACTCAGGGGGAATGGTTCCCCCGTTCCTCATTTGCGGGCGCACCGCGGGAGCGGCACGCCTCCCAACACAGGGACCCTTGTGTAGGCGACAGACGTCCCCGAGTCTATCGCCCACAGGTACCCTTAAGGGGGAAGTCGGCGGTCATAAGCCAACCGCCGCCGCCCAACACGTTTGCGGCGCATAGGTTGGGAATCTGGGTCATCTTCCCTTTCGCGCTCCGCCGTTTCTTTTTTCACCATAACCGCTTCGCAGAAATTGAGCACAGCCCTCCAAGATGTATTACTGTCCACCATGCTGCAGACTACGACGGGTAGCGAGAGGTCGTTACCCACTGCAGCTCTGAGCGTTCGACGTTCTTCATCCCAGGCAGGGCAGTGCTCTAGCGTGTGCTGGGCGCTTTCCTCTGGGCAGCTGTCGCAATGATGACATTCTTTGGTTACTTCCCTTCTTGCGATTTTGTGCAGGTACCATCCAAAACATCCGTGCCCCGAAAGGATCTGTGTTAGTCTGAATGTCATCGGGCCATGATCCCGATCAAGCCATTGTTTAAGGACCGGACGGATTGCCTCGATGGTCACATGGCCAGCACTAGGATATGCAAGCCTCTGCTCCCAAATTTCCACCATTTCAAGGCGACTTGCGACTCGCCTGCCTTCGATTTCTTTTGGTGCTGGTGAATCGCCTCTCTCAGATGCATCCTCGCGCCAGCGGTAGACCGCTGCGAGGGCTCTTGCATCGAGGTCCCACGGAAGGGACCCAGCCAGCGCACATGCTGCTTCGAAAGAAATAGTACGGTATCCTCGAATTGTCCTTGTGGCCATTGCTCTCTGCGGTATTCTTAAGAGAGATATAACCTCCTTTTTAAGTATGTCAGCCCATACTGGGGCCCCATACAAAGCCATGGATCTTACTACTCCCATATATAGTCGTCGATATGACGCCTTTGGGCCCCCCGTGTTCGGGAGTATACCCCCTAAAGCGCCAGCTGCTCCCAGCAGTTTCGGCATCAGGCTCTTGAAGTGAGCATGAAATGTCCACCTACTGTCGAGTACGAGCCCCAGGTATCTCATATTGGACTCAACTCCTATCCTTGTCCCACCTACCACTATGTTCGCGTCAGGCGGAGGAGCATTTCGGGGCCCATGGAAGCATATAGCTTCGGATTTTTGTAGGGCCACTTTCAACCCCAATCGCCGGATTCGACTGACGACGTGAGCGACTCCGACTGTTGCCAATATTGCCGCCTCCCTAAATGATTTGCCACGAGCTGTGACCAAGGTGTCATCGGCGTAGCACGTAAGATTTACGCCTTGCAAGTTTGTGCCTCGCAAGACCCAGTCGTAACCAATATTCCACAGGAGCGGTCCTAGAACCGACCCCTGTGGAACACCACACGACATCGGGTATCTTTTCCACTCTTCCCGACCCGGATAAGTGATGCGTCTCTCGGATAGGTATGCGCCAACTGTTCGCCTCAAATATTCTGGTACCTGGTGGTACCGCAGCGCCTCCATGATACAGCCCCACGGCAGGCTGTTAAAGGCATTGGCAATATCCAGAGACACAGCCAGGACTACTCTACCTCGGGACACCGCCTCGTCCGCCAAAGCCTTGACCCGTAAAACTGCCCCAACTGTGGAACGGCCACTGCGGAAACCAAACTGGCAGTCAGCCACATCAGGTCCGACCAGTACGAGGTGCTTGACAAGGCGGCTGGCTATAATGCGCTCAAATAGCTTCGCTACCTCGTCAAGTAATACTATTGGGCGATAAGCTGATGGAGACTCTGCCGGGCGCCCTTCCTTCTTTAGGAGCACTAGCTTGCCTGTCTTCCACTGTCGCGGGAATCTACCTTGTTGGAAGCAGGCTGAAAACATTCTTAGAATTCGTGGCTTTAGGGCCTCGCTGGCCAAGACCCAGGCACGGCCCGGGATACCGTCTGGACCGGGGGCCGTATTTTTGGCCTTGAGTCTTAGCACAGCTGCTCCAAGCTCGCTGTCGGTAACACTGGGGACCACCTCCCCTTCACCGCTTGCTTCAATTTGTGGAGCCATTGCCGGTGGTGTAAAGTTCTCACAGGCCGGGAACAGTCTTTTTACCACGTCTTGCAATAGACTCGGCTCAAGGCTTCGCGTTAGGGGGGGAGCCCAGGGGCGAAGCTTATTTCTGACCATTTTATAAGGTCGGCCCCACGGGTCGCGATTCAGCATTTCCAGCATCTCTTGTTGGGACCTCTCCTTTGCCTGACTGATGGCCACTTGCAGGCATTTTCTGCGCTCTGTATAAGTTGCGTAAAGTTCAGTCTCCAGAGCCAGATTTCTGTTCCTGCGTCTTCGCTGGTGGCTGAACAGCCGTCTTGCCGCAATACTCGACTTTCGGAGTTGTTCGAGCTCAACAGACCACCAGTATACCTGCCGTTTATGAGGGAAAGGTTTACACCGTGGCATCGCTGCATCACAGACGTTTATCATCGCTTCGCCAATCCATTCTGCCTCTTCGTCTACATCCATTGGGTCTACTGGGACCGGGTTCCATGCCTGAACTTCTGCAGCAAGAACGAGCGTATCTCTGTCCAGGCGTTTTAACGCCCATCGTGGTCCATCATCGGGTAGGGACTGACTAATTGGCCCGCTCGGTGCATCTGGGAGTGCGGAAATTTCGTATTGGATATACCGGTGGTCCGACAATGTCTCTACATTTTCGAGCACCTCCCAACCTCGGACACGTCTCACCAGGGCGGCATTAGCAAACGTCACGTCCACAATGGATCCACCCTGTTGCCGCACGCACGTGTCGATCGAACCCTGGTTAACCACTACCAAACCTGCCGCAGTAGCCCATTCCTCCAGTTCCCGTCCACGGGCATCCGTTGACGGCGATCCCCACGCCATGGATTTGGCGTTTAGATCGCCGGCAACAAGCACGGGGCGCGGATAGCTTTGACCTATAATCGCTCCCACGTCTACCAAAAAAGACTCGAATTCGGCCAGACTCCTATTGGGCGAGAAATAGACACCAACTACTGTGATGCCACCGAGGAGCACAGCTACGAATCCCTTTCCTTTCACTACATTTTCCAAAGGTGGTGAGCCAGCGGCTGTTTGTGTGATTATTGCCACCAAACCGTCATGGTCCGCAGCCCAATTGTCCCTTTGGGGGGTAAAATAAGGCTCGGAGACGATAGCTACATGTACCAACCACTGCGCCATGCTTTGGAACAGAAGGTCCTGAGCTCGAATGCAATGGTTAAGATTCGCCTGCAAGAAATGTAGTGCCATTATTTTATCTCCATTGGCGCTGCCTTCTCAACCTCAGCCACAGTAGTAGTGGATGGGTGGATGGATTGCGAGGGAGCTCGGAAACTATCGCTATTCTTCTTCCCCTTCTTGTTTTGCTCGGATGCAGTACACACATTGCTACCGATTGTGTGTCCTGCCGGTTTGTTGGCCGCCGCACAAAGAACACAGTGCGGCGTGGCAGAGCATGTGGCCGCCTTATGACCAGACTGTCCACAGCGATAACACAAGTCGCTTCGGTCCTCTTGTGCCTTGCACTTTGCGCGAACATGACCCGCTTCAAGACAGCGGAAGCAGCGCATAGGTTTTTGTTCAAGCAGCTGTACACTTGCCGAGACCCATCCAACAAGGAGTCGGCCGCCCTCCATTAGTTTTTTCACTGCTGCAATTGGACAGCGAACCCAGATTGAGCCCAGACCTGAGAAGTCTTGACGGATTTCACCGCATTTAACTTGGTCTAGGGTACATCCGCCCACTTTTACCACTGCTTCTTTCACGTCTTCTGGCGTGACGGAGTCATCCAATTTTGAGATTCGCACTTCAGCGGTTTTCTCAGGTCTAGAGACTTGAACGACATCATTATTTAGAACTTCCCTCAGTTTATTGGCGAGAGCATCTGCTTTCTCGCCGCTAGTTGCTCCGGGTACTTCTATAATGGTTGCCCCCGTGACAGCCCGCTTGAACCGCACTCCCTGAATCTGTAGTTCACTTAGATCTATCTTTGACCTGGCCTCCTTTAGAATGTCCCCGTAAGTGGTCTTGCCGTCTCCGGTTTCTTGCTTTAGCGTAAGAATTACTGCCGCCGAACGAGGAAGGCGCAGATTGCCGGATTTGGGCTTCTTAGGCTTCTGCCTGTCCTTCTTGGGCTTCGTAGCCTTCTGCTGATGCATTTGCGGAGCCGAGCGAGGATTTGCTACCTTATTAGTTTGTCCTGTTCGGCCCGCAATCCTCCAAGTTTCATCCCTTACGGTAGGAACTGAAGGCATAGGCTGAGGAGAAGGTGATCCGACAGTGCGAGCCGCGGCGGCTTCGGCTGCTGCGAGATTCGTCTTCTTCTGCCTTCTTTTCTTCCCTTTCCCCGTCTCTTTGTTCCCTTTTTGCGGTTCCTCAGTAAGATTCGGGGTACCTCGTCTTTTAGCTGGCCTGAGAGCGATTTCGGGCTCCTGGTTATGGGGAGCGACCTGCTGAGCAACCTGTTTCCGGTCAGCTGCCAGCGGGGGCCGCGTTGGTTTGGCCGGTAGAAGCCTGCCCTCTAGCTCTAAAGCACCCATCCTCGCATCAAGCATCAGCCCTATTTGTTCCGTCACGGATCTTGTTATATCCTCGATACTAAGGGACCCTCTGACACCCTTGCGGGAGCTACTGGTGTTCTCTTTGGGTGGAGACGTAGCCAGAGACGGCCTTTTAAACTGGTCCCGAAAGTCTGCTCTCAGCTGCGCCATCTCGGCTCGAAGCTCCGCCACCTGGGCGCGCAAGCACTCATTTTGCACCTGTAGCCGCCTCGTCTCTTCCGAGGAAGTACGCTCTGCGAGGTGCTCGAACGCGTCTCTGATAGACACGATAGCGTCCTTTAATTTCCTCACATGGGTGCCTTTCAGATTGTTGGAGGTTGTGGCAACCGAGGATATTACCTGAAGGCTACCCTGAACTCGCTTGTCAAGCGCAGCCGCAGAGAGATCGTTCTCCGTACCAGACTGATCTGAGCTGGTTTTGGTGCTACCTGCCTGGCTGCGACTTGACAATGGCCGTTGTTGGACAGCCACCTCTTCCTCTGCCTTTAATCTAAGGTCTTCTCTGTTGGCGCGTTTTAACTCTTCTTTGGCCTTGGCCAGACCAACATTGTGGCCTCTGGAAGGGAACCGGCCGCGGCCTCGCTTAGACGCTGGCTGGTCTCTTTTCCCAGGGCCCCCCTCGGAGTCTGACCCCAGGACGCCGGACCCGCGTGTTTGCCAGAACCGTCCATCACTGTCGCTCAGTGATAAGTAACAGTCGGTTTCAGCCCGCTTATCACCTTGTCCGTTGCCACGAACTGGATCAGAGCACACAGATATTATGCTCTCTGCATCAGATTCACCAGCCACCTCTTTCCCATCCACGCGGGCCTCCTGTTCCATCTCATTAGGGGCAACAGCCTCCGACCCCATCCTGCAGTTTTCCTGCGCTGGTGCCTGGGCCACCAGCTCACGATCGCAGCGGGTCAGAACCACCCGTAAATCCGGGAGCGATCCCCCTAGTGCAGTCCGAGCCTCCATGCGCGAGACCACCGCCCGTTCACCACGCACATCCGGCACCCCACCATGCGAAGGGACAGTTGAACTCGACGGCCCCGCCGCAGCCTCCAGGAGCTGTGGGGTGGGCCCGGGTTTCCCCCGCCCCAGCTTCAGAAAATCGGCCCGGGCCCTCCCAGCACCCTGGCCTCGTCCTCTCTTATTGGGCCCGAAGCCGGGCCTTGCTTCGGGGCCGGAAGCATCGCCACTGGATACCCCGGACCCGTCCTCTTCGCTTAACAGCCGCTTCCGCAATTCCCCGGATCGGCTTGAGGCAGGAACAGGCAGCGACCCGTCGGAATCAGCCGTCTCGGTGTCGGCGTCCGTCGCTAGCGGCGAATAATCCATGTCTTCTCTGGGAAGGTCGCACGCGTCTAGTTTCCCGGGGGAAAAGAATTCCTCCCGATCTGGCGAAAGCATCACTAGCGCACCGCGAGCCCTCCTGCCACAAAACACCCTGGTGAGGATTGGTGTAGGCGACCGCACGAACTCCTGCGGTGCTACGGGCGCCTCCTCCATTTCGTCCTCGCCCTTGTCGACGTCGGGGACGGCGTGGCGTATAAAACGCCCCGTTTTGTCCCGGACTGGGCGAAACTCCCTCATTGGGGGGTTTGGAGATGGTGTTGGCGGTGTCGTAGCAGACCCCTTCTCATCATCCTTGTCCCCTCCTCCACGCAACCTTAATACTAATCCAAATGCATCGATGTCCAGTAAACGTTTGCCATGGTCGTCGGTTTTCATCGTCCTTGAGCGGTGTGCCCCCCCAGAATACGGTGGGCGACATGGCACCACAGCGCGGGTATTTGCCCGTTCTGTGGTGTCACAGGGGATAGGGACCCCCTGGGGTAGTAATTTACTATTTTGGCCACTCATAATTTCGCTATTTTTTAAGGAGGTATGCCCCCCCTAACTGACGTTTATGACTGGGCTCCCCCCAGCCATGCATCCCATCGGCACGCCAGTCACACCTTGGGATTGGGGATTTTTTATAGTGGTTTACTCCACGTGACCCTCCTCTCAGTGAGGGAGGTCCCCGGTCCGCTCAGTGCGGGTTACGGGTTGCCCGTCAGTGACCGTAGCCACAACAACGCGCCAGGTAGTCTAAGCTACCCTAGAGTAGCTCGTGAACCGAGCTCCACCTGCGTCCCATGGGGACCTGGCGTCTCGCACTGTGCCCTCTGCTGGTTTCAGAGGGACACGCGGAGCCGCCCCTCGTGTGCTGTTCTTAGTCTGGCTCCTCTCCTCAGGCCTGTCCGGCTTGGGAAGCCCTATCCGGCATAGCCCTGAGGGTCATTGGAGCACGCAAGCCCCTTCACCACGGCAAGGTGACAGCAATCGAAGGGGACCTGCACCTGTACCCCAACCTAACCTAACCTAACCTTTTTTTTTTTTTTTTTGACGGTGTGAAAATGCATTACGCATACCCTCCGGCCCGGGGAGGCCATTTGGAGGGTTATGTGGGACTCTCTCCTCCGGCCGCCATCCTAGTGATGGTGACGGGAGGAGCATACCCACTAAAAACACACCGGCGTTACCCGCTCTGCCGTTATCGGGGGACGCCCTGGGATCATATTTATTCTACCAGTACGTCCCCCCGGCTGCCCCGGCTTACACCGGGCGCACCCTCGCGCCAAAGGAGGGGAGGGTCGGCAACGCAGCGACCCCTCCCCCAGACGTGTAAGGCTTTAAGTTGTGGGTCTCCATCCCACCGGCCCTACTGGGGGAGTAGGCGGTTGATATACTGCAACCGCCTTCTCCCCACCCGTCTGCGCCGGAGCGGGTGCGCATCGGCACTGTCTTCGCGCACTCGCTCCGCTTCCTCCTTATGCGACATGACTTTGTCGCAGAAATCTACGACAGCCTTCCACAATCTCTCGTTGCTTAGCATACGGGACACTAAATTATGCAACGAGAGGTCGTCTGTCCTCAAAATAGCTCTCAGGTTAGCACGCTCTACGACCCAGCTTGGACATTCCTCTACTGTGTGCCGGGCCGTGTCGTCCTCACAGTCACAGTGGTGACAGCTTTGTGTTGGCTCCCGCCCTATTCGGTACAGGTAATGACCAAAACAGCCATGCCCAGTCATTACCTGTACCAGCCTGTAGTCTAAAGTGCCCTTCTTCCTCACGAGCCAACCCTCAAACGATGGGAGGAGTGCCCCTATTGTCTCAGTACCATAGGGGGACTCCTCTAGCATTCCTTTCCACCTATCTCTTTCCCTCTCAACTGCCGCTCTTCGTCTCGCGGCTACCTCCCGTGGGGCCAGGCGTTCATCCTCCTTTGTTCTGGCCTCCACTCTCACTCTATATCTATCTGCCAGCAACCTGGCGTCTAATTCCCACGGCAGGGTACCGGCGAGAGCGCAGGCAGCCGCAAACGAAACCGTTCGGAAACTTCTACATATCCTCTGGGCTATCACCCGCTGTGGTCTTCGGAGGAGGGCCTTCGTCTTCTCCGAAAGCCTCCCTGCCCAAATCGGCGCCCCATATGTCGCCATACTTCTGATGACATTTGAAAAGAGGCGCCGACACGGGGCTCCAGGGCCTCCCACATTTGGAAGAAGGCGGCCTAACGCCGCCGCAGCACCGACGAGTCGGGGAGCCAGTTGTTTAAAATGCTCCCCGAAATCCCACTTTCGGTCCAGGATTAGGCCCAAGTATTTTATATGGGCCTTGACCTGGATCGCCTCACCCCCTACAGGGATGGTCTCGTCGGCCCGCAGGTGCCAGCCCCTTCCTCCGAACACCACAGCGTCTGTTTTGTCCATTGACACCTTCAACCCCAGAAGACTGATTCTCCGAATCGTAACTTCCGTCGAACCTAACCTAACCTAACCTAACCTAACCTAACCTAACCTAACCTAACCTAACCTAACCTAACCTAACCTAACCTAACCTTTTTTTTTTTTTTTTTTGTCGCAGGGAAAATGCATTTATACATCCCCCCGGGGCCCAGGGAAGGCCCATTAGTGGGGGGTATGTGGGACTCACCCCTCCGGACACCCGTATCATAGGGATACGGGGGGAGGGGAATACCCACTAAAAACCCTGCGGCGTTTCCGTCCGTGCCGTTATGGGGGTGCAATGGGTTCGCTAGCATGTCTATCCACGGCACCCCCCGGCAGTCCCAGCTATCGCCGGATTTCCGTCGCCAAAGGAGGGAGAGTCAGAAAACGCGTAACTGACTCTCCCCTAGACGTGTAGGACCGTGCAATGCGGGTCCCCAACCCACGGCCCTACTGGGGAAGGTCACGGTTTACCGCGGCAAACCGTCTGCGCCTCCTCGCCACTCGTCTGCGTCGGTTCGGAAGCGCGTTGGGATCATCCTCGCGCTCCCGTTCCTCGGTCTCCTTCTGTGAGACGACCGTGTCACAGAAGGAGACCACTGCCTCCCAGGATCTCTCGCTGCCCAGCATGGCCGCTAGAACACTGTGCAGCGAGAGATCAGCCGTTCCTATGGCTACCAACATAGCATTTCGCTCCACGGCCCAGCGGCTGCACACTTCCAGAGTGTGCTGGGCCGTGTCATCCTCGTCGCCACATTGGTGGCAGATTGGGGTAGGCTCTCGGCCTATCATGTGCAGGTAATGACCGAAGCACCCGTGTCCAGTCATTACCTGCACCAGCCTGTACCCCACCTTCCCATGCTTGCGGTCGAGCCAGGTGTCGAAAGACGGGAGGAGTGCCCCTATGGTGCGGGTTCCATAAGGGCTGTCCTCCACGTCGCTCTTCCACCTGTCTCTCGCTCTTCTCTTAGCCGCGCTTCTGGCAGCCCTCACTTCCTCAGGAGCTGGGTATTCTCCCGTCTCCCTGCTCCTGATTCGCCGCCTATGAGCCTCCGCGAGCACTTCGGCCTCTAGCTCCCAGGGTAGTGTTCCCGCCAATGCGCAAGCCGCCGCTCCGGCAACCGTGGTGTAACCCCGGATTATGCGCTTGGCCACTACCCTCTGGGGTCTCCGAAACAGCGCCTTGGTTGTCGGAGCCAGCTTATCCGCCCAGATCGGGGCCCCGTACAGGGCCATGGATCTGGCCACCCCAGCGTATAGCCGCCTGCAGGCATGGGAGGGTCCTCCCACATTGGGGAGAAGCCGTCCCAGCTCTGATGCCGACGCCACTATACGGGGAGCCATTCGCTTGAAGTGCTCCTCGAATCTCCACCGCCTGTCTATAGTGAGGCCCAGGTATTTGATGTGCGGTTTTACCTGGACCTCCTCGTCGCCTATTCTGAGAGATGCGCCCGCCGGGACCCTCCATCCTCTCCCACCGAAGACTATACCCTCGGTTTTTGGGAGGGATACCTTTAGTCCAAGCAGGCGGATCCTCAGAACTATTAGTTCCGTCGCCACCTCAGCCCTCCTCATCAGCTCCCTCAGCCCCCCTCCCCGAACGGCCACCATTGTGTCGTCAGCGTAACACATGACTGCCATCCGGGGGAGTAGCTCAGCACGGTTGGCCCAGTCGTACCCAATATTCCAGAGTAGGGGTCCGAGTACCGACCCCTGGGGTACTCCGCAGGCCATCCGTCTCTCTATTCGTCCATTTGGCGTGTCGCAGACCACCACCCTGTCAGTTAAATAATGATCTACGACACGCCTCAAATATAGGGGCACCTTATGGAATTTGAGGGCCTCTCTGATCACCGAGTACGGGAGGGAGCCGAATGCGTTGGCGATGTCCAAAGACACCACTATTACTCCCTCCCCCCTCCTTTGAGCGTCTTCGCAGAGGGCCCTCAGTGCCCCCAATGCGTCCATTGTGGACCTCCCGTTCCGGAACCCGTACTGTCTTTCCGACAGGTTGGGCCCCCCCCCGTTTAGGTGCCTAGTGATCCTGTACGAGACAATCCTCTCCATCATTTTCCCCGTCTCGTCCAGCAACACTATCGGTCTCCATCCGGAAGGGGAGTCCGCAGGCCTAGTCTCCTTCCGGATGAGGCACACTATTCCCTCTTTCCAGCACCTTGGAAACCACCCCTCCTTCAAACACTGATCGAAGGTAGTTTTGAGGCGGTCACCAAGGTACTCCATCACGATCGGCAGCATCCTACCCGGCACTCCGTCAGGGCCCGGGGCCTTTTTGCAGGCACTTAGCCTGTGGGCCACCACCGTCATTTCCCCCTCTGTAACAGGGGGAACTTCCTCCAGTTGCTCCGGCTCTTCTGCACGCGGGGCAGCCATAGCAGGCGGGCTGAAATCGAGGGCCGGCGGAAACAGTCCCTCCAGTATGTTTCGGAGGAGGCTCGGCTCCATAGTGTCTGCGGGAGCTGCTCGCCGGAGTTTCTTCCTGACGAGCTTGTAAGGCCGCCCCCATGGGTCCTTATCTAAGGAGGCCAAGAATGCCTCATGTGCCATATCCTTAGCCGAGGCTATGGCAGCATTGAGGGCCGTCTTGGCATCCTTTAGGGCGGCGTACAGCTCGTCGTTCTCCTCCTGAGTGTGCCTCCTCCTTCTACACCGCGTGTATCTCCGCCGGGCCGCATTGCAGGTGCCCCGCAATGCGGCTACCTCCGGGGTCCACCAGTATGTGGCCATTTTTGCTTTGGCCGGCCCTGCTCTCTTCATCGAGGCATCACACGTCCTCGTCAGGGATGCTCGGAATGACAGGGCCAGGTCCTCCGCACTGGCCTCTGGCACTACTCTTAGACCCCATCTGGCTTCTATCAGCGCCGCCTCCACGGCTGCCTCCCTGTCTAGGGAGGACAGGCTCCACCTCGGTCGACCCGCATTGTTGTCCGGCCTTGGCTGCTGGATTTGCCGGGCTCTGGAGACCCTCATTCTGATGTACAGATAGTCTGAGAGGGTCTCCGTGTCTTCCAGGACTCGCCATTCTGCAATCCTTGCTGCCGCCATCGGGGAGGCGAATGTGATATCCACAATTGATCCTCCCTGGCGGCGGACGCAGGTATTGGCTGTGCCCTTGTTGACAACCTCCAATCCTAGCCCAGCCACCCAGTCTAGCAGAGTATCGCCTCTCGGGTCTGTCCAAGGGGAGCCCCAGGCAGCGCATTTGGCATTCAGGTCTCCCATGACCATTATGGGAGACGGGAACGCCCCAGCCACCGTCCGTCCTACCCTCTCCAGGAAGTCTTCAAATTCCCTTAACGGTCTGTTGGGGGAGAAGTAGACCCCTACGACTACCGTATCCCCCATTTTGGCCGCTACATAACCGGAGCCAGAGGAGACCCTAGAGAGGGGAAGCCCTCCATAAGCCGGCACCACAATCGCTACTGTCCCGTCCCTGTCACCCACCCAGTTAGGTTGATGGGGGACGTAATACGGTTCCGCCACAATCGCCACTGCAATACCCCACTCCGCCATGTGCTGGATCATTAGATCTTGGGCACGGGCGGAGTGGTTTAGGTTGCATTGGAGCACCTCTGCCTTTTGTAGTGTATTACGCGTATTAGGCATCAATGCTCCATTTGTTCGCGGTCCGCCCGGTTCTCTTCGACTCCTGGAGGGGTGGTCGGGGGAGCGGTCCGAGGACCAGCTGCGCCCATCACTTTTCCTCTCACTGGGGGAGGGGAGCAAGCCTGCCCGCCCATCACATGCTCTGCGTTGCGGCCGATTTGGTGGCAGACAGCGCACCATGGGGTCCTCGCCATGCAGTTCATACTCATGTGACCGGGCCTGCTACACCTGTAGCACCACTCCCCCCTGTCCACCGGCGACGGGCACAGCGGCCTTGTGTGACCCGTCCCCATGCAGCGGTAGCACCGCAGCGGCAGCTGTTCGAGGGCCTCCACCTTTGCCGCCGACCATCCCAGGATTATTCTGCCCGCCGTACTAATAGTTATAGCCGTCGATATAGGGCACCTCAAAATGACAGATCCAGTCCCGTTGGCCGCCATTCTGATGGCGCCCACCGAAATCTGGTCTTTGCCGCATCTGCCTCTGGCGGCGACCTCCTTCTTCAGGATCTCCGCCGTGACTGATTCGTCAAAGTCAGAGATCCTGACCTCGGCCTTTTTTATCGGCCGGTACACCTCCGCGACATCCCCGACCAGGCCGCGAAGCCGCTCTGCCAGCAAGTCCGCCGCCGTGCTACTTTGTGCCCCAGGGACCTCGATTATTCGCGCCCCTGTGGCAGACCTTCTCACCCTGAGGTGGTCCACACCCACCTCCGCCAACTTGATCGTGGTGGCCCTCTCCATGACAGACTTATAGTCAGTCTGTGCGTCCGGCTTGAGAGCCACCACAACTGCCGCCATTGTTGGGACCACTAATTTCGGGGCCGCCGTCCTGTTTTGGGCATTGCCCTTTGCCACGTTCTGACGTTGGGGGGTCTGGGCTGGAGGAGCAGCGCCCTTGCTCTTACCCTTCCCCTTCCTTACCACCTCCGTCCATGCCATCCCCGGGGGCTCAGGTGGCGGCTCCATTGGGCGAACTACTTTCCCTCGCCTGGGCACAGGTTGGCTCCTTGGCGCAGGCTTGGCCCGTTGAGCTGGTGTGAGCGGCAGTTGGGACGGTGCAGTCACCTGGGGGGCTGGCTGGGAGGCCCCTCCTTTCTTCTTGCTTTTAGCAGAAGAGGGGGGGAGGTTGGGCTCGCCTCCCCTCTCTAAACCGCCTCGGCTTACATTGGCCACCCCTTCCTGCGCCTGTGGCGCCCTACTTGTGGATGCTAGGGATGGCCGGAGAATGGGCTCCGGCGGCAGCCGGTCCACGACTCCCTGCAGGCGGACATTCACCATATTGCCTAGGGAAATGAACACTTTGTGTTCAAAGTCCCCTAGGCGACTGTCGATACGTTGCATCACCTCCTCGAGCAGGGTGGACGTGTTACCGTCATTTTCTGGCCTTGGTTCCGCCACTTGGTTGTTCCGCTCCGAGAAGGCTGTGCGTAGCGCCTTCGTTTCAGCTCGCAGGTGTGCCAGCTCCTCCCTCATCCGTTTGTTGTCCGCTCTAAGCGAGCGGACAATCTGTGCCTCCCCCAGTGAGTCTGCGAGGCTAAGCAGCTCTTTGCAGGCTGCATTCATGTGTCCCCAGACCTCCCCCTTTAGGTTCTTGCTCTTGGAAGCCTGCTCCAAGATCGTTTCCGCGCAGCGCCTGATGCCCTCACCAGGGGCCTCCATTTCCGCGTCCGCGCTCTCCGATAAAGGACTGCGGGACCGCGCGCCCACATCCCTCCTCGGCACGGTTGGACGTATGTCCTCCAGCTCCCCGTAGTCCCAGTCTAGGTCCACCAGGTCCGCCTTCCGCAATTTGGCCTTAGCGGCGCTGATCCCCGTGTAATGGCCCTTGCCGTGGCTGCATTGGGAAGCGTTCCGTAGGCGCTCTGAGGCGTCCTCGTCACTTATCTGACCCTCCAGATGCCTTTTCTCCCCTTTTTAGGGTTCCGTACGTCCGAATGCAAAAACGGAACCCTTATAGGATCACTCGTGTGTCTGTCCGTCCGTCGCTTACAGTCAATTATCTCCGAATCTATTAAACCGATTAAGTTGAAATTTGGTACACATATCAATTTCTGTGACCCAAACACAGAGGTGTGACGTGAGCAGATGAAATCTGTATATGGGGGGTCATTTTTGGGGGGGAAGGGGAAAATTAAAAAAAAAAATTCTGAAAACTGCATCGTGTGGCATATCAAATGAAAGGTCTTGTTGAGAAGATCTTAAATGTATTTTTTTGTAATTTTAAAATAAATAGTTTCCAAGTTATTCAAGAAAATAGACGAAAATTGACCATTCCCCCCCCTTATCTCCGAAACTACTGAACCTAAAATTTTGAAAAAAATACAGAAATTAGTTTTCTCCTTATATATTATAGGAAAACCTATAAGAAGTCCATGATATTAAAATAACATGGTAAATCACTCAATATTGTGCGTACCAACTTACATTTGCAGGTGGAATGTGTGGACTCGGAAACTATACGACGTATCTGAATAAAATTTACACATAAGGTGTATTTTGTATGCCGCTACTATGTAGTTAAATTTTAAAGGAAAAAAGATATTTTTAGGGGGGCGCTCCATAGATGTAACTAAATTTGAAAAAAAAGTTTTAACCAGATATCAACATGTGACACATCAATCGATAGGTCTTTAAAAATAACATTGAGGCTTTATTGACCATTTTGTGATTAAGTAAATATTTTCTGAAATAATCGCTTCGAAAGTCAGAAAAATTGTGTCCCCCACCTGTAACTTTTGAACCGTAAGTCCAAAAAATATGAAAAATTTGAGGCGACGTGCCTTATCATATACTTTCTACGAAAATTATTTTGAACATTAGCGGTTCAGCCATTTTTGAGTTATCTCCAAAAAACTTCTTCCATAGATACGACCTTTTGGTATTAGTTTGGTTCTTATTACATTGAAGGTACGGAACCCTCCTATGCGTGGTCCGACACGCACTTGGCCGGTTTTTTTTTTTTAAGTCGTTCCTTGCTCAACTCGACCTTTTTCCTACCCTCCCCAACGACTTCCCGACCGTCACCTTCCTCATCGCTCGACATGTCAAACATGTCCAGATTCTCCCTTGCTTCCGCCCATAAACTCCCCCTAGGTGGACTGGGGGAGATATCACCCCCTCCAATATACCCCCTAGAGGATTCACCCCTATTACGGCCATCCTCCAGCCTCCCACAATGGCTCCTCCTATGGGTCACTAAACCGGCCCCCACGCCCAAATTTCCCGGGTTACCCCCCGGTAAAACCACCTCCCTGGCATCCCCCCCGGGATTCCCACCCGAATCCAAATTTTCCCCCTCCATAACTATGGAGGGGGCGACCACAGAATTAATTTCCCGAAAATTGGTCAAGTGTGATCTGCGTCACACTCGACAAACTCAAGAAAATTAGTTTTGACGATTTTCCCCTCCCCCCTTAGACTCGTCCAAAAAAATTTTTTCAAACGTTATTAGTTGGAAAAAAGTTTTCCCCTCTTAGCCCCGAAAACGAGGTCCCTCTCCGCCCCTGGGATCAGACGCTATCCCTTTTCTAACTTTTACAAACTTAAGTAAGAAAAGTTTTAGCGCCTGATAAACAGGAATAGCACCGCCCGTTCCCTTAATAACTCCCGACCCTTAAGTCGGAAAATTATTTTGAGAACGGCAACGGGTAGCTAAAACTGTTGCCCTATTTATAAATTTACCAGAAAAGAAGAATTAAGAAGGAAAAAGAAGATACGAATTTTTTCCCGAAGTTGGCGACAAGTTTCGAATCTTCAAAACAAACACTTGTCACCCCCGTATCTCCGGAACTATAAGTCCTAGATTTACGGGACTAACGGGAAAAGATAGGTATTAGAAAGAAAGATTTTTAAGGTTAGAACGAAGACAGAAAACAAAAGAAAGAAAAGAAGATATTAATTTTTTGGCCGAAACCAAGAACTACGCCAAAAACCTTTCGAAAAGAAATCACCAAAAGTCCAATTGCAAGCCAAGTCGTCAAGTAAATGCAGAATCAATAACCGGAAAAATAAGCCAAAGTTCGTTACTATATCGTCTCCAAAAATCACTCAATTCGCTCTTTAACACCTGCTTGAAAAACCTCAACCTAACCTAACCTTTTTTTTTTTTTTTTTTTTTTTTTTTTTTTTTTTTTTTTTTTTTTTTTTTTTTTTTTTTTTTATATACAGGGGAAAATGCGTTACGCATACCGCCGGGCCTCGGGAACGTAAGGCCCAGGCGGTTATGTGGGACTCCCATTTCGGTGTACCCACTAAAAACCCCTCTTTTTGCCGCCTCGTCGCTAAAAGGCGAGACCACGGGAACTCCGAAGTACACTACCGTGGCCTCGCCAGCGGCTGGCTGTTGAGCCTCCTCTCTGAGGAATTTGTCCTCTTACGCTGGGTATGGCGTGGCTAGATGTCTGCCACGCTCTTCGCCTCGAGGACCTATACCTTTAGGGTGACAGTCGTCCCCGTGACTGCCCCCCGGAGGTCCTCCTTAAGGCGGCAAGCGGCGGTCATGGGCGACTCGCCTGCGCCCGGGTCTCTTGCGCCGCATCGGGTGAGCTTCCACGTCCTGCTCCCGCGCGCGCTCAGAGGCTTCTTTCTCCGTCATTACTAGTTGACTGTAGTAAGACACCGCCTTCCATTTAGTCCTATTTTCTAGGATGCCCCTTACGACGCTGGGTAGCGACAAGTTGCTGCCGACCACCGCGGTCAGCTGGTTCCGCGCCTCGTTCCACCCCCTGCACTCTGCCAGCGTGTGCTGTGCTGTGTCTTCAGCATTATCGCAGTGATGACACGCTGGCGTTGGCTCCCTCCCGGATATTTTGCACAGGTACTTCCCAAAGCACCCATGGCCCGTAAGC
The DNA here is from genome assembly GCA_947086415.1 of Pammene aurita. Taxonomy (NCBI): domain Eukaryota; kingdom Metazoa; phylum Arthropoda; class Insecta; order Lepidoptera; family Tortricidae; genus Pammene; species Pammene aurita. The sequence continues at coordinate 48,537 of OX352301.1, forward strand.
ACCTGTGCGAGGTGGAAAGTTACCACTCCATGTTGTCTCCCTATCCATTCTTTCAGCATGGGCTGGATCGCGTTGACCGTCCATTGGCCGGCACTTGGGGTCCCCAGTCTTTCGCCCCACTTGCGAAGGAGTAAATCGTGGGCATTTACCCTCCAGCGCTTCACCTCCTCGAGCATAGGCTCTTGCCCTCTAGCTCTCGACTCCGCGATCTGGGTGTACACTCCTGCCAGAGCTTCCGCGTCTAAATCCCAAGGAGGTGTCCCAGCGAGTGCGCAGGCTGCCTCGCAGGAGATCGTGCGGTATCCTCTGATGACTCTTATCGCCATGACCCTTTGCGGTCTTCGCAGAAGGGACTGGTTGTGGGCGTTGAGAGCATCAACCCAGATGGGCGCACCATATAGGGCCATCGACCGCACTGCCATAGTGTACAGACGGCGGCAGCCCACGTTAGGTCCTCCTACATTTGGCAGAAGCCGGCTTAGTGCTCCGGCTGCTCCCAACAGTTTTGGAGCTAGGCGCTTGAAGTGTTCCTTGAAGTTCCACCGGCTGTCGAGGACAAGTCCCAGATATTTCATTGTCGACCCGATGCCGATGGAAACTCCACCTACCATTAGTTGAGCGCCCGCAGGGGGCGCTCTTCTGGGTCCATGAAAGCAGAGGGCCTCCGACTTGTTGAGAGCAACTTCTAATCCCAGCTTACGGATCCTACCCACCACTTGAGCCACTCCCGCTGTTGCTTTTATGGCAGCTTCCCTAAATGTACTAGCCGACGCGGTAACGAGAGTGTCATCGGCGTAGCACGTCAGTTCCACCCCCGGGGGATTTCTGCCGCGGAGCACCCAGTCATAGCCGATATTCCACAGGAGTGGTCCCAAGACTGACCCCTGTGGAACTCCGCATGACATAGGTTTCTGGTGCCACTCATTTTGTGCGGGGTATTTTACCGCCCTATCGGATAGGTACGACTCGATGACTTTCCGCAGGTAAAGCGGTACGGTGTGATATCTAAGCGCCTCTTGAATGCAGCCCCAAGGCAGGGTGTTAAAAGCATTTGATATATCCAAAGATACTGCGAGGACAACCCCGCCTTGGGACACCGTCTCCTCCGCCAAGACTTTGACTCGGGCGATCGCGTCGACGGTGGATCGACATCGGCGAAAGCCATACTGCTTTTCACTTAGATTTGGCCCTGCGTTTTCTAGATGCTTGACGAGGCGGAGCGAGATGACTCGCTCAAAGAGTTTGCTCACCTCGTCGAGCAGTACGATTGGGCGGTATGCTGACGGTGAGTCGACCGGACGTCTTTCTTTTTGGATGAGGACTAGTTTTCCCGTCTTCCACGCTCGTGGAAATCTGCCCTGTCCAAAGCATGCACTGAATAGTGCCCTAACTCGGAGTTCGAGAGGCCCCAGTGCTACTACCCATGCGCGGCCAGGTATACCGTCCGGACCCGGTGCTGTATTCTTCTGCTTTAGGCGTAGCACTGCGGCTCCTAGTTCTCCCTCGGTAACTTCTGGCAAATTTGGAGCCTCTTCATTAGTGCCAGCCAGATGTTCCGGCGGTGCCATCAGAGGTGGTGTGTGGTCAGCTCTGTCCGGGAACAGAGTGTTTACCACTCGCTGCAGAAGCTGGGGCTGAAGGGTCTGTGTCAGTGGTGGGGTCCACGGACGGAGTTTGCACCTCACCATTTTATATGGTCTTCCCCACGGGTCTTTGTTGAGACTCTCCAGCATCTCCTTTTCGGCTAGGTCTTTCGCTCTTCCGATCGCAGTTTGCAGCGATACGACTAGGTTTCTGTATGCTGCGTAGAGCTGGGCCTCTTCGTCAATATCACGCCGTTGTCTTCTGCGACTTCTAGTATACTGGCGCCGCGCCGCAATACAAGATTTTCGCAATTGAGCCAATTCTGTAGACCACCAGTATACCTTTCGCTGTGGCGGACGGGGCCCAACCCTAGGCATGGCTACATCGCAGTTGTCGGTCATGGCATCCAGAAGCCACTGTGATTCCCCTTCAATGTCCAAGGGACCACCGGCTGCCGGTAGCCAGGACTTAACTAGAGCCGCTTCCTCCAGTAGTTCGCGATTCAGACGTTTCATTGCCCACCGTGGGCTGTCCCCTTCCATGGGGTTTCTTGGGCCTGTTGTTATCGTCTGGAGTGTAGAAACATCGTACCTTATGTACCTATGATCCGAAAGGGTCTCTACGTCCTCCAGAACTTCCCAGCTCTGGACACGACGAGCTAGAGCAGCGTCGGCAAAGGTAATATCGACAATTGAGCCACCTTGTTGTCGCACGCATGTGTGTGCTGTTCCACGGTTCACTACCTGTAGATCATAGGCCACAGCCCACTCCTCCAAGCACTGCCCGCGAACATCCGTTACAGTGGAACCCCACGCCCCGGACTTTGCATTAAAATCTCCGGCAATTAACACGGGTGTGGGATGCACCTGCCTGGCTACGGCGCCCACCTCTGTAAGGAACTGCTCAAAATCCGCCAGGTTCTTGTTGGGCGAAAAGTAGCATCCTACTACTGCAATGCTATCATGGATTGCAGCTACGTAGCCGTGACCCTTTATAATGCCTTGAAAGGGTGGGGAGCCCACTAAGCTCCGCGACACTAGGGCAACGGTATTGTCTACGTCCCCAACCCATCCTGTACGGGTAGGTACGGAGTATGGCTCCGCAATTACCGCTATATTTATCAACCACTCTGCCATGCTCTGGAACAGGAGATCCTGAGCCCTGGCACAGTGGTTGAGATTCACCTGCAGCACTTTAATGGCCATATTTATTTTATGTCATTTGTAGACTCCATCTGTACCTCATCCACAGTAGGGGTGGGTGAGCGTACGGGCTGGCTGGGCGGCGAGGGGGCCCGGGAGATATTTCCAGCCTTGGTCTTTGATCTCTTTCGAGGGGCAGTACAGGTCTTGCTCCCTGTCCTATGCCCCGCATCTTTGCCAGATGCTGCACAAAGGGTGCAGTGTGGCTTCGCTGTGCACTCCTTCACCCTGTGTCCCGTCTGGCCACAGCGGTAGCACAGTTCGGATCTGTCGATCTCAGAGAGACATTTCGCCTTTACATGACCCACCTCGAAGCATCGGTAACACCTTTGGGGGCGAGTTTCAAGGAGCTTCACTTGCGCTGATACCCAGCCTATAAGCAGCCTTCCTGCTTCGGTTACTTTTTTGGCAGCAGCGACTGGACACCGAACCCACACAGAGCCTAGACTCCAGGGGTCCAGCTTTATGTCGCCAACTTTCACTTCCTGGGTTACATACCCCCCAGCTCGTGCTATCGCTTCAGCGATATCCTCCGCTATGACTGAGTCGTCAAAGCCCGATACGCATAGTTCGACGCATTTTGTGGGACGGGATACGCGCACCTCTTCGGAACTAAAGAGCTGGCTAAGTTTTTCAGCCAGTTTGTCCGCTTTGGGTCCACTAGTGGCCCCTGATATTTCCAGCAATCGTGCGCCAGTAGCTGCGACTTTGAACCGGACTGACTGAATTTCGAGCTCGGATAGGTTTACTTTATCTTTAGCTGTGGCAAGAACACTTTTATAAGTGATGCCCTTGCCTTCAGCTTCTGGCTGTAGGGACAGAACTACAGCTGAGGAGCGGGGTACCCGTAGTTTTCTCGCCTTTTGTGCTTGAGTCCGCGGTGCCACTTTCCCTTGTGATTGTGTTCGCTTTTGAGCAGGGTTAAGCTTGCGGGCTGTGGCGGAATCTTTGGCTGATGATCCCTGTACAGCTTTCTTGGCCTTTCTGCCTACTGCTTTGCTCCAACTTCCTTGTGCCGAGGTAGGCGCGTCGATCACTGCTGTTGCCTTACGTATTTGCCTGGCTTCGGCCGCCTCCTTAGCAGCCAAACTGGCTTTTTTACGCTTCGGTTTGCGTTTTGTCTGCTTCTCGTCGTCGGGCATGGAAGACGCGGAGGAAGGAACCGCTTCCATTTCTGGCACGGACGCATGTCTAGTAGGACCTGCAGGGGCAGTCTGTGCTGCCCGCTGATCGGAGGCCAGAGGTGGCCGTATCCGTGGCTCCGGAAGGAGGCGACACTCTAGGGTTTTGAGTCGGGCGTTTAGCATGTCATCCAGTTGCGAACGGTTTTTGTTCAGCGCCTCCTCAACGAGCTGTCTCATTTCTGACTCGGATGTCACGGCAGGTTGGTTGCGTATTTCTTGAACCTGTCGTCGCAGTTCCGCTAGCTGGCATGAAAGTTGTGCATTTGCTGCCTCCAGACGGGCTACTTCTTCTGTCGCAGTGCGCGTCCTTAGCTCCTCGAAGATATCACCGATAGCGGCGACTGAGTCCTTAAGGAATCTTTGGTGTGTGCCCTTTAGGTGACCTGACGTGGAAATTACGTGCTTCACAGCATTAAGGGCTCCCTGCATCTTTGCTTCTAGGGCGGTTGATGTTAAATCCTCCTGGCTATGGCCAGATTGGCCTGGTAGGAACCGGTTAATTTGGCCTCTGCCCCGGTTCGGTGTCCCCTTGAGATATTTGTTGCGCAGGGGCATGCCTCCTTCACTTTCAGATCTGCGGTCATTTTCGGAGCCAGATGTTCCCTCTTCAGTGGGTTGTTTGACGCCGGGTTTGCGCCAGTGTTTCCCGGTGGGGATGCTTCCTCTTGAGCTCACCGTTGCCTCGGATGAGTCAGACCCCGAAAGCTGGATCTCTTCCACCTCTTTTTCATTGGGGATCGCAGTTTCCGACCCCGACCTACCGCTTTTTGGTGCGGGTGCATGGGCCACAGGCTCGTGGTCGTAGCGGACCAGGACTACCCGTAGATCCGGAAGCGAACCCCCCAGTGCTTTCGCGCGCGTAATCGTCGCATCTTCATTATGGACATCCGTCACCCCGCTATGCGAAGGGACAGTTGTCGTCGGTGACCCCGACGTAGCCTCCATGAGCTCTGGGGTGGGCCCGGGTTTCCCCCGCCCCAGCTTCAGAAAATCGGCCCGGGCCCTTCCCGCACCCTGGCCTCGTCCTCTCTTATTGGGCCCGGAGCCGGGCCTTGCTTCGGGGCCGGAAGCATCACCACTGGATACCCCGGAGCCGTCCTCTTCACTCAACAGCCGCTTCCGCAATTCCCCGGATCGGCCTGAGGCAGGAACAGGCAGCGACCCGTCGGAATCGGCCGTTTCGGTGTCGGCGTCCGTTGCCAGCGGCGAATAATCCATGTCTTCCCTGGGAAGATCGCGCGCTTCCACTTTCCCGGGGGAAAAGAATTCCTCCCGATCTGGTGAGAGCATAACTAGGGCACCGCGGGCCCTCCTCCCACAAAACACCCTCGTGGGGATTGGTGTGGGGGACCGCACGAACTCCTGCGGTGCTATGGGCGCCTCCTCCTTTTCGTCCTCGCCCTTCTCGACATCGGGGATGGCGTGGCGTATAAAGCGCCCCGCTTTGTTCCGGACTGGGCGAAACTCCATCGTAGGGGGGTTTGGAGAGGGTGCCTTTGCACCTTCCTTGTCCCCTCCTCCGCGCAATCTTAAAACTAATCCGCATGCATCTTTGTCCAGTAAACATTTGCCATGGTCGTCGTTGTTTTTCCTTCTTGAGTGCTTTGCCCCCCCAGAATACGATGGGCAGCATGTCACCACAGCGCGGGCACTTGCCCGTTCTGTGGTGTCACCGAGGATTGAGACCCCCTGGAGTAGTTTATACTTTTTGTAGCCACTCATTTTGTTGCTATTTTTTTAGGAGGTATGCCCCCCCTCTGACGTTCGTGACTAGGCTCCCCCCAGCCACGCATCCCTTCAGCACGCCAGTCACACCTTGGGATTGGGGATTTTTTATAGTGGTTAACTCCACGCGACCCTTCTCTAAGTGAGAAAGATCCTCGTTCCGCTCAGTGCGGGCTACGAGTTGCCCGACGGTGGCCGTAGCCACAACATCGCGTCAGGTGGTAAAAGCCACCAATGGCAGCTCTTGTATAGAGCTCCAACTTCGTCCCAGTGGGACCTGGCGTCTCGCACTGTGCCCTCTGCTGATTTCAGAGGGACACGCGGAGCCGCCCCCCGTGTGCTGTTCTTAGTCTGGCCCCTCTCCTCAGGTCTGTCCGGTTTGGGAGGCCCTATCCGGCATGGCCCTGAGGGTCATTGGAGCACGCAAGCCCCTTCACCACGGCAAGGTGACAGCAATCGAAGGGGAACCTAACCTAACCTTTTTTTTTTTTTTTTTTTTAAGAGGGGAAAATGCGTTACGCATACCACTGAGACGCGGGGAGGGTCCCCAGTGGTTATGTGGGACTCCCATATAGGCTAATGAGACCCATGGTGTACCCACTAAAAACCCCTCTGTTTGCCGCCTCAACGCTATAAGGCGAGGCCACAGGGACGCCGAAGCACAACTTCCGCAACCTCGCCAGCGGCTGTCCGGGACTCCGGACTCGTCTCTGGGGGATATTTGCCCCCTCCACCTCAGTTGGCACGTCGATCACCCGACGTACCCGCCCACGCAGGGACCTTTTTGTAGGCGACAGACGTCCCCGAGCCTGCCACCCACAGGTCTCTTTATGGAGGGATTCGGCGGTCGTATGCCAACCGCCGCCGCCCCACGCGTTTGCGGCGCATTGGCTGGGAGGACGGATCCTCCTCCCTGTTGCGCTCCCTTCTCTCCTTCTGCGCCATCACATCCTCGCAGAAGGAGGCCACCGCCTTCCACGGCCTCTCACCGCCAACCATGGCTTCCACCACGGCTTGCAGGGAGAGGTCGTTTCCTACTACGGCCACGAGTGCGGCTCGCTGTTCCGCTCACGCTGGGCATACTGCCAGTGTGTGTAGCGCCGTGTCTTCGGCGTCTCCGCACTCGTGGCATTCCGTCGTCGGTTCTCGTCCCGCCACCCTACACAGGTATCTCCCGAAGCAGCCATGCCCCGAGAGGACCTGGGTAAGATGGAAGGAGAGGAACCCCCCTTTCCTACCGACCCATCTTTCCAGGACGGACCGGATGGCTCCGATGGTCCAGTGGCCGGCAGTCGGCGCCTCCAATCGTTCTTTCCACTTCTGGATGAGCACTTGATGGGAGTCGAGTCTCCACCTTCTGACTTCCTCCAGAAGTGGTTGGAACCCCCTGGCCCGAGCCTCGGTGACACGCCAGTACACCTCGGCCAGCACCGCTGCGTCGAGATCCCAGGGCGGAGTCCCCGCCATCAGGCACGCTGCCTCGTACGAGACGGTGCGGTATGCCCTCGCCATCCTGACCGCCATGACCCGTTGCGGCCTCCGCAGTTGGGCCTTGTTTTGGGCGCTCAGGGAGTCGGCCCAGATAGGCGCGCCGTACAGGGCCATCGACCGCACCACTCCCGCGTACAGCCTCCGGCAGCTTACGTTGGGCCCGCCAACGTTGGGTAGGAGCCGGCTAAGTGCGGACGCCGCCCCGATGAGTTTGGGAGCAAGGCACTTAAAGTGCTCCCTGAACGACCAGCGGCTGTCAAGGACTATGCCTAGGTACCGCATTGTCGACTTGACGCCGATGGTCGTTCCACCCACTACTAAGCTGGAACCCGCCGGAGGGGCCTTCCTAGGCCCATGAAAACACAGGGCCTCGGATTTGTTCAAAGCCACCTCTAGCCCCAGCCTCCTGATTCGAGCCACTACCGACGCGACTCCCGCCGTGGCCCGTACTGACGCCTCTCTAAAAGAGCTGCCACGAGCTGTCACCAGGGTATCGTCGGCATAACAAGTTACGCTGACCCCCGGCAGATCGTCCCCTCTCAGAGCCCAGTCGTACCCGATGTTCCACAGGAGTGGTCCTAAGACCGACCCCTGCGGAACACCGCAGGACAGCCTCTTCTCCTCCCAAGTACCGCACGTGGGGTACCTGACGGTTCTATCGGTGAGGTAATCCTCCACCGTCCTCCGTAGGTACTCAGGCACGGCATGGCGCCTTAGTGCTGCCTTGATGCAAGCCCAGGGCAGGGAGTTAAACGCGTTGGCGATGTCTAAAGACACCGCCAGAACCACCTCGCCCCTGGAAACTGCTTCATCCGTCAGGGCCTTCACACGCGCAATTGCGTCGATGGTGGACCTGCCCCGACGAAAACCGAACTGGTGTATGCTGAGGTCCGGTCCCACTCCCTCAAGGTGCCGGACGAGACGAACTGCCACCACGCACTCTAACAACTTACTGGCCTCGTCTAGCAATACTATAGGCCTGTATGCCGAGGGCGAGTCTGCCGGACGCCCCTCCTTTTGCAGAAGGACAAGTTTCCCCGACTTCCACGCGTGAGGGAACCGCCCCTGAGCCAAGCAGCCACTGAAAAGCGCCCTCACACGTGACTCGAGCGGGCCCAAAGCCAGAACCCAGGCCCGGCCGGGGACTCCGTCGGGGCCGGGGGCAGTGTTTTTGGCTCGAAGCCGTAAGACCGCTGCCCCCAGTTCAGCCTCCGTTACTTCCAGCGCATCACCCACATCTGCCATCCTTCCCCTAGGTGGAACCATGGGCGGAGGTAGATGCTCTTCTCGCGTAGGAAACAAGGCACTTACCACCTGCTCTACGAGCTGTGGCTGGAGACTCTGCGTGAGCGGGGGTGCCCAGGGACGAAGCTTGCGCCTCACCATTTTGTACGGCCTCCCCCATGGGTCCTTATTCAGAGTCTCCAGCATCTCCTTCTCTGCCTGCTCCTTTGCCTTGCCGATTGCTCTCTGCAGCAGCTTGACAGCCACCGAGTATGCAGCATATAGCCGCTCCTCTTCTGGCACGTCTCGATTGCGCCGCCTCCGGCTGTGAGTGTACTTGCGTCTCGCAGCAACGCAGGACTCACGAAGCTGCGCGAGTTCTGCCGACCACCAGTACACTCCGCGCTTTGGGGGAATCGGACCGACCCTCGGCATGGCCGCATCACGCATTAGCCGGAAGAGTGGAAACCTCGAACCGAATGTATCGGTGGTCCGACAACGTCTCCATATCCTCCAGCACCTCCCAGCCTCGAACACGGCGCGCGAGGGCAGCATTTGCGAATGTGACGTCCACGATGGAGCCACCTTGCTGCCGCACACACGTATTTGTCGCCCCTTGGTTAAGTATAATTAGCCCAGTCGACGCCGCCCACTCCTCTAGCTCCGCCCCGCGGGCATCCGTGGCCGGGGATCCCCATGCCATGGACTTGGCATTGAGGTCCCCAGCCACGAGTACCATATTGGGACGACTTCTGCCAATTAGGGCACCGATCTCCAACAGAAACTGTTCGAACTCGGCCAGGGTCCGGTTCGGTGAGAAGTACGCCCCCACCCCCATTGTGTCGCCGATCCAGGCCGAAACGTAACCTCGGCCCCTTTCAACTCTTTGTAGCGGCGAGGAACTGGCGGAAGAACTAACTACTATAGCCACAAGACCGTCCAAGTCTCCGCCCCAATTGCTCCTGGGTGGGACGGAATAGAGCTCAGCAATGACCCCAACGTCAATCTGCCACTCCGCTAGGCTTTGGAACAGTAAGTCCTGGGCTCTGGCGGAGTGGTTGATATTCCCCTGCAGGAATCGGATGGCCATATTTATTCTACGGCCATTTCTTCCACCACCTCATCGCTGGCTACTGGTGTTGTTGTGGCCAACTGAGAAAGCTGCGAGGAGGCTCTTGGGCCATCGCCAGCCTTCTTTCCGTTCCTCGATCGTGGTGCAGTGCATGCGTTGGAGCCAAGCAAGTGACTTGCTGACTTACCTGCCGCGTCGCACACCACACAATGGGGCGCTGCAGAGCACTGTGCCGCCTTATGGTCCGGCTTCCCGCAGCGGTAGCACAGTCCGCTGCGGTCCACTTGCGACTGACACTGCGCCCTGACATGCCCACGTTCCAGGCAGCGGAAGCAGCGCATTTCTCTCGGCTCCAGCAGTTTGATCTGTACCGAGGACCACCCCACCAGGAAACGGCCGCCACCGATGACCTTTTTTGCCGCTAAGACCGGGCAGCGTACCCACACGATGCCGAGACCAGTACGGTCCCGACGAATTTCCCCTGTCTTGACCTGGTCTGTGGCACATTCTCCAGCTCGCGCGACAGCAGTGACTACCTCATCTGGGGTTACGGAGTCGTCCAAGTTTGACAGGCGCAGCTCTGCGCACTTAGTCGGCCTGGAGACTCGGACTCCCTCACCCAATTTTTCCTTTAATTCCTTTGCCAGCTTAGCGGCCATCTCGCCACTGGTCACTCCCGGCAACTCCAGGACCCTTGCACCAGTGACTGCTCTCCGGAAGCGCAGAGCCGAGATGCCAAGGTCGGCGAGATTTACTTTGGCCTTGGCCTCAGCCAGCACATTGGCATAGGTCACCCCCTTTGCCTCCGCCTCCGGTTGCAGCGTCAGCACTACTGCTGCCGACCGTGGTGGACGGAGATTGCGAGCACCTTTTTTCGGGCGTGTCTTTTCCTTCCGCGCGTTTGTCTGCGCAGGCGTCTTCTTTTTTGCCCCCCTGGTCCCTTTTTTCCATTTCTGGTCTGACTTTGTGGGCTCAGAAGGAAGTGTTTGTGCCTCTCCCGCATCGGCGGCGTGCTGCGAGCTCACTTTTTTAGCCTTCTTGTTTTTCTTCCCGTCTTTAAATTCCTCCTCCGGTGTGATGTTTCTCGGTGGTGCTTTCGGAGTTTGTCTTGCTGCAGCCGCTTCTTTGGCAGCCAGACTGGTTCTCTTAGGCTTCGCTTTGGGTTTAGTGCTTTTGTCAGTGGAGACGGAAGGAGCGCCTGTCTTCGTTGTCATTAGTGGCTGGGGTTGAGATGTCGTGGTATTGGAACCTTGATCCCCAGGCATGACGGGGGCAGCCTGCGCTGTCCCATCAGCTGCTAATGCGGGTCGAAGCCTGGGCTCCGGTAGCATACGGCACTCAATGCCATCCATGCGTGCGTTAAACATGATGCTCAGCTGGTCGCGAGCGGAGCTCGAGGCCTCTTCCACGAGCCGGCGAATGTCCGACTCAGCCAATGCAGCAGGTTGGCTTCGGATTTCTTCCACCTGCCTGCGCACCTCCGCTAGCTGGCATGTGAGCCGCGCGTTTGCTACTTCTAGACGGGCAACCTCCTCCGTCGCAGTTCGCGATCTCAGTTCCTCAAAAGCAACCCTGATAGTGGCGATTGAGTCCTTAAGGATTCTCTGGTGCGTGCCCTTCAGATGGCCCGACGTATCAATGACATGCTTCACAGCATTCAAAGCCTCCTGCACATTTGATTCTATGGCAGTCCCCGTGAGATCGTCTTGGCTATGGCCAGGCAGCTGTCTCTTTTGCCGGTCCCTGTCCGTTCCGAGCCGGCCCCTGCCCCGTTTGGGTGTAACCTTCAGGTATTTTTGGCACTGTGGTGTGTTTCCCTGGCTGTAGGCCCCAAGATCGCTCTCGGAGCCAGAGGTTCTGTCATCACTGGCTCGTTTTTCATCCGGTTTACTCCATAGTTTTCCGGCGGGGATACCTCCCTTTGAGCTCACCGTTACCATGCTCAATATGGATGAGTCGGTCTCCGAAAGCCGGGTTGGTTCCGCCTCTTTTTCGTCCATGCGTGCTTTCAGCTCCTTCTCATTGAGGGTCGCAGTCTCCGAACCCACCCTGCAGCTTTCCAGAGCTGGTGCCTGGGCCACAAGCTCGCGATCGCAGCGGGTCAGAACCACCCGTAAGTCCGGAAGCGATCCCCCCCGTGTACTCCAAATCTTTGTGCGGACCCCTTCACTATGCATATCCAGCACCTCGCTCTGCAAGGGGGCCATTGTCACCAACGACCCCGCCGAGGCTTCTGTGGGCTGTGGGTTGGGCCCGAGTTTCCCTAGCTTGAGTTTCAGGAAATCGGCCTTGGCCCGGGCGAAACCCTGGCTATGGCCTCTTCCTCTCTTACTCGGCGCGAAGCTTGACCTCGCTCCAGGGCCGGAAGTGCCACCAATAGCTTCATCCAACCCGTCCTCTTCGCTTAACAGCCGCTTCCGCAATTCCCCGGATCGGCTCGAGGCAGGAACAGGCAGTGACCCGTCGGATTCGACGTCCGTTGCCAGCGGCGAATAATCCATCTCTTCTTCTTTGGGGAGGTCGCGCGCGTCCACTTTCCCGGGAGAAAAGAATTCCTCCCGATCTGGCGAGAGCATATTCAGCGCGCCGCGAGCCCTCCTCCCACAAAACACCCTCGTGGGGATTGGTGTGGGCGACCGCACGAACTCCTGCGGAACTATTGGCGCCTCCTCCTTCTCTTTTCCGTCCTCGACATCGGGGATGGCGTGGCGTATAAAACGCCCCGCTTTGTCTCGGACTGGGCGAAACTCCAGCATTGGGGGGTTTGGAGAGGGTGCCGCCTTAGCACCTTCCTCGTCCCCTCCTCCACGCAATCTTATTACTAATTCGCAAGCATCCTTGTCCATTAAACATTTGCCATGGTCGTTGTCGATTTCCATCTTTGAGTGCTTTGCCCCCCCAGAATACGATGGGCAGCATGTCACCACAGCGCGGGCACTTGCCCGTTCTGTGGTGTCACCGAGGATTGGGACCCCCTGGAGTAGTGTATCATTACTATAGCCACTCATTTTTTTTTTTGCTATTTTTTTTTAGGAGGTATGCCCCCCTCTGACACTCGTAACTGGGCTCCCCCCAGCCACGCATCCCATCGGCACGCCAGTCACACCTTGGGATTGGGGATTTTTTATAGTGGCCCTCCTCTCAGTGAGGGAGGTCCCCGGTCCGCTCAGTGCGGGTTAAGGGTTGCCCGTCAGTAGCAGTAGCCACAACAACGCGCCAGGTGGTCTAAGCCACCCTAGGGTAGCTCTTGACTCCGAGCTCCGACTCCGTCCCATGGGGACCTGGCGTCTCGCACTGTGCCCTCTGCTGGTTTCAGAGGGACACGTGGAGCTGCCCCCCGTGTGCTGTTCTTAGTCTGGCCCCTCTCCTCAGGCCTGTCCGGTTTGGGGGCTTTTTTTTTTTTTTTTTTTTTTTTTTTCTTTTAACTACCGTGGCCTCGCCAGCGGCTGGCTGTTGAGCCACCTCTCTGAGGACTTTGTCCTCTTACGCTGGATATGGCGTGGCTATGTGTCTGCCACGCTCTTCGCATCGAGGACCTATACCTTTGGGGTGACAGTCGTCCCCGTGACTGCCCCCCGGAGGTCCTCCTTAAGGCGGCAAGCGGCGGTCATGGGCGACTCGCCTGCGCCCGGGTCTCTTGCGCCGCATCGGGGGAGCTTCCTCGGCCTGCTCCCGCGCGCGCTCAGAGGCTTCTTTCTCCGTCATTAATGTTCCGATGTAGTAAGAAATCGCCTTCCATTTAGTACTATTTTGAAGCATGCCCCTTACGACGCTGGGTAGCGACAGGTCACTGCCGACCACCGCGGTCAGCTGGTTTCGCGCCTCGGTCCACCCTCTACACTCTGCCAGCGTGTGCTGTGCTGTGTCTTCAACACTATCGCAGTGATGACACGCTGGCGTTGGCTCCCTCCCGGATATTTTGTACAGGTACTTTCCAAAGCATCCATGGCCCGTAAGCACCTGTGCGAGGTGGAAAGTTACCACTCCATGTTCTCTTCCTATCCATTCTTTCACGATGGGCTGGATCGCGTTGACCGTCCAGTGGCCGGCACTTGGGGTCTCCAATCTTTCGCCCCATTTTCGAAAGAGTAAATCTTGGGCATTTACCCTCCAGCGCTTCACCTCCTCGAGCATAGGCTCTTGCCCTCTGGCTCTTGACTCCGCGATCTGGGTATACACTCCTGCCAGAGCTTCCGCGTCTAAATCCCAAGGAGGTGTCCCAGCAAGTGCGCAGGCTGCCTCGCAGGAGATCGTGCGGTATCCCCTGATGACTCTTATCGCCATGACCCTTTGCGGTCTTCGCAGAATTGACTGGTTGTGGGCGTTGAGAGCATCCACCCAGATGGGCGCTCCATATAGGGCCATCGACCGCACTGCCATAGTGTACAGACGGCGGCAGCCAACGTTTGGTCCTCCTACATTTGGCAGAAGCCGGCTTAGTGCTCCGGCTGCTCCCAATAGTTTTGGAGCTAGGCGCTTGAAGTGCTCCTTGAAGTTCCACCGGCTGTCGAGGACAAGTCCCAGATATTTCATTGTCGACCCGATGCCGATGGAAACTCCACCTACCATTAGTTGAGCGCCCGCGTGGGGCGCTCTTCTGGGACCATGAAAGCAGAGGGCCTCCGACTTGTTGAGAGCAACTTCTAATCCCAGATTACGGATCCTTCCTACCACTTGAGCCACTCCCGCTGTTGCTTTTATAGCAGCTTCCCTAAATGTATTAGCCGACGCGGTAACGAGAGTGTCATCGGCGTAGCACGTTAGTTCCACCCCCGGGGGATTTCTGCCACGGAGCACCCAGTCGTAGCCGATATTCCACAGGAGTGGTCCCAGGACTGACCCCTGTGGAACTCCGCACGACATAGGTTTCTGGTGCCACTCATTTTGTGCTGGGTATTTAACCGCCCTATCAGATAGGTACGACCCGATGACTTTCCGCAGGTAACGCGGTACGGTGTGATGCCTAAGCGCCTCTTGAATGCAGCCCCAAGGTAGGGTGTTAAAAGCATTTGATATGTCCAAAGATACTGCGAGGACAACCCCGCCTTGGGACACCGTCTCCTCCGCCAAGACTTTTACTCGGGCAATCGCATCGACAGTGGATCGACATCGGCGAAAGCCGTACTGTTTTTCGCTTAGATTTGGCCCTGCATTTTCTAGATGCTTGACGAGGCGGAGCGAGATGACTCGCTCAAAGAGTTTGCTCACCTCGTCGAGCAGTACGATGGGACGGTACGCCGATGGTGAGTCGACTGGGCGTCCTTCTTTTTGGATGAGGACTAGTTTTCCCGTCTTCCACGCTCGTGGAAATCTGCCCTGTCCCAAGCATGCACTGAATAGTGCCCTAACTCGGGGTTCGAGAGGCCCCAGTGCCACTACCCATACGCGGCCAGGAATACCGTCCGGACCCGGTGCTGTATTCTTCTGCTTTAGGCGTAGCACTGCGGCTCCTAGTTCTCCCTCGGTAACTTCTGGCACATTTGGAGCCTCTTCATTAGTGTCAGCCAGGCGTTCCGGCGGTGCCATTAGGGGTGGTGTGTGGTCAGCTCTGTCTGGGAACAGGGTGTTTACAACTCGCTGCAGGAGTTGGGGCTGAAGGGTCTGTGTCAGTGGTGGGGTCCAAGGACGGAGTTTGCACCTCACCATTTTGTATGGTCTTCCCCACGGGTCTTTGTTGAGACTCTCCAGCATCTCCTTTTCGGCTAAGTCTTTAGCTCTTCCGATCGCAGTTTGCAACGACACGACCAGGTTTCTATATGCTGCGTAGAGCTGGGCCTCTTCTTCAATATTTCGCCGTTGTCTTCTGCGACTTCTAGTATAATGGCGCCGCGCCGCAATACAAGATTTTCGCAATTGAGCCAGTTCTGTAGACCACCAGTATACCTTTCGCTGTGGCGGACGGGGCCCAACCCTAGGCATGGCTACATCGCAGTTGTCGGTCATGGCATCCCCAAGCCACTGAGATTCCACTTCAATGTCCAAAGGACCACCAGCTACCGGTAGCCACGACTTAACTAGAGCCGCTTCCTCCAGCAGTTCGCGATTCAGACGTTTCACTGCCCACCGTGGACTGTCCCCTTCCATGGGTCTTCTTGGACCAGTTGTTATCGTCTGGAGTGTAGAAACATCGTATCTTATGTACTTATGATCCGAAAGGGTCTCTACGTCCTCCAGAACCTTTCAGCTCTGGACACGACGCGCTAGAGCAGCGTCGGCAAAGGTAATATCGACGATTGAGCCACCTTGTTGCCGCACGCATGGGTGTGCTGTTCCGCGGTTGATTACCTGTAGATCATAGGCCACAGCCCACTCCTCCAAGCACTGCCCGCGAACATCCGTTACAGTGGAACCCCACGCCCCGGACTTTGCATTGAAATCTCCGGCAATTAACACGGGTGTGGGATGCAGCTGCCTGGCCACGGCACCCACCTCTATAAGGAACCGCTCAAAATCCGCCAGGTTCTTGTTGGGCGAGAAGTAGCATCCTACTACTGCAATGCTATCATGGATTGCAGCTACGTACCCGTGGCCTTTTACAATGCCTTGAAAAGGTGGGGAGCCCGCCAGGCTCCGCGACACTAGGGCAACGGTATTGTCTACGTCCCCCACCCATCCTGTACGGGTAGGTACGGAGTATGGCTCCGCAATTACCGCTATGTTTATCGACCACTCTGCCATGCTCTGGAACAGGAGATCCTGAGCCCTAGCACAGTGGTTGAGATTCGCCTGTAGCACTTTAATGGCCATTTTTTTATTTATTTATATCATTCGTAGACTCCATCTGTACCTCATCCACCGTGGCGGTGGGTGGGCGTTCGGGCTGGCTGGGCTGCCCCCGGGAGACATCTTCAGCCTTGGTCTTCGGTCTTTTTCGTGGGGTAGCGCAGCTCTTGCTCCCTGTCCTATGACCCGCATCTTTGCCAGATGCTGCACAGAGGGTGCAGTGTGGCTTCGCTGTGCACTCCTTTGCCCTGTGTCCCGTCTGGCCACAGCGGTAGCACAGTTCGGATCTGTCGATCTCAGAGAGACATTTCGCTTTGACATGACCTACCTCAAAGCATCGGTAACACCTTTGGGGGCGAGGTTCAAGGAGCTTCACTTGCGCTGATACCCAGCCTATAAGCAGCCTTCCTGCTTCGGTTACTTTTTTAGCAGCGGCGACTGGACAGCGAACCCACACCGAGCCTAGACTCCACGGGTCCAGCTTTATGTCGCCAACTTTCACTTCCTGGGTTGCACACCCCCCAGCTCGTGCTATCGCTTCAGCGATGTCCTCCGTTGTGACTGAGTCGTCAAAGCCAGATACGCGTAGTTCGACGCATTTTGTGGGCCGGGATACCCGCACCTCTTCGGAGCTAAAGAGCTGGCTGAGTTTTTCAGCCAGTTTGTCCGCTTTGGGTCCACTAGTGGCCCCTGATATTTCCAGCAATCGTGCGCCAGTAGCTGTGACTTTGAACCGGACTGACTGAATTTCGAGCTCAGACAGGTTCACTTTTTCTTTAGCTGTGGCAAGAACACTCTTATAAGTGATGCCCCTGCCTTCAGCTTCTGGCTGTAGGGACAGAACTATAACTGAGGAGTGGG
Organism: Pammene aurita; assembly: GCA_947086415.1. Taxonomy (NCBI): domain Eukaryota; kingdom Metazoa; phylum Arthropoda; class Insecta; order Lepidoptera; family Tortricidae; genus Pammene; species Pammene aurita. The sequence continues at coordinate 65,603 of OX352301.1, forward strand.
GTGCCCGTAATTTTCGTGCCTTTTGTGTTTTTGTCCGCGGTGCCACTTTGTCTTGTGATTGTGTTCGCTTTTGAGCAGGGTTAGGCTTGCGGGCTGTTTCGGAATCTTTGGCTGATGATCCCTGTACAGCTTTCTTGGCCTTTCTGCCTACTGCTTTACTCCAACTTTCTTTTGCCGTGGTAGGCGCGTCGGTCACTGCTGTTGCCTTACGTGTTTGCCTGGCTTCGGCCGCCTCCTTAGCAGCCAAACTGGCTTTTTTACGCTTCGGTTTGCGTTTTGTCTGCTTCTCGTCGTCGGGCATGGAAGACGCGGAAGAAGGAACCGGTTCCATTTCTGACCCAGACTGAGCGGCTAAAAAGCTCGACGCTCGTCCAGTAGGACCGGCAGAGGCAGTCGGTGCTGCCCGCAGATCGGAGGCCAGGGGTGGCCGCATCCGTGGCTCAGGGAGGAGGCGACACTCTAGGGTTTTAAGTCGGGCGTTTAACATGTCGTCGAGTTGCGCACGGTTTTGGTTCAGCGCCTCCTCAACGAGCCGTCTCATTTCTGACTCGGATGTCACGGCAGGTTGGTTGCGTATTTCTTGAACCTGTCGTCGCAGTTCCGCTAGCTGGCATGAGAGTTGTGCATTTGCTGCCTCCAGACGGGCCACCTCTTCTGTCGCAGTGCGCGTCCTTAGCTCCTCGAAGATATCACCGATAGCTGCGACTGAGTCCTTAAGGAGTCTTTGGTGCGTGCCCTTTAGGTGACCTGACGTGGCAATTACGTGCTTCACCGCATTAAGGGCTCCCTGCATCTTTGCTTCTAGGCCAGTTGATGTCAAATCTTCCTGGCTATGGCCAGATTGGCCTGGTAAAAACCGGTTGATTTGGCCTTTTCCTCGGTTGGGTGTCCCTTTCAGAAATTTATTGCGCAGGGGCATGCTTCCTTCACTACCAGATCTGCGGTCATTATCGGAGCCTGATGTTCCCTCTTCAGTGGGTTGTTTGACGCCTGGTTTGCGCCAGTGTTTCCCGGTGGGGATACTTATCTTTGAGCTCACCGTTGCCATGCTGCCCTCGGATGAGTCAGACCCCGAAAGCAGGGTCTCTTCCACCTCTTTCTCATTGGGGATCGCATTCTTTGACCCCATCCTGTCGCTTTTTGGAGTTGGTGCCTTGGCTACCGGCTCGACCGTCCCCGAAAGCCGGGTCACATCCACCTCTTCCTCACTGGGAGTCCCAGTCTCCGACCCCAACCTGCCGCGTTTTGGAGCAGGTGCATGGGCCACAGGCTTGCGGTCGTAGCGGACCAGGACCACCCGTAGGTCCGGAAGCGAACCCCCCAGTGCCTCCGTGCGCGCAATCGCCGCATCTTCATTATGCACATCCGTCACCCCGCTATGCGAAGGGACAGTTGCCATCGACGACCTCACCGTAGCCTCCATGAGCTCTGGGGTGGGTCCGGGTTTCCCCCGCCCCGGCTTCAAAAAATCGGCCCTGTTCCTCCCCACACCCTGGCCTCGTCCTCTCTTATTGGACCCGGAGCCAGGCCTTGCTTCGGGGCCGGAAGCATCGCCACTGGATACCCCGGACCCGTCCTCTTCGCTCAACATCCGCTTCCGCGCTTCCCCGGACCGACTCGAGGCGGGAATATGCAACGAGCCATCGGAATCAGCCGTTTCGGTATCGGCGTCCGTCGCCAGTGGCGAGTAGTCTATCTCCTCTCTGGGAAGGTCGCGATCGTCCAGTTTCCCAGGGGAAAAGAATTCCTCCCGATCTGGCGAGAGCATATTGGGCGCGCCGCGAGCCCTCCTCCCACAAAACACCCTAGTGGGGATTGGTGTAGGCGACCGCACGAACTCCTGCAGCACTATTGGCGCCTCCTCCTTTCCGTCCTCGTCTTCCTCGGCATCGGGGATGGCGTGGCGAATAAAACGCCCCGCTTTGTCCCGGACTGGGCGAAACTCCATCACTGGGGGTTTTGGAGAGGGTGCCGCCTTCGCACCTTCCTCGTCCCCGCCTCCACGTAACCTTAAAACTAACCTTTTTTTTTTTTTTTTTAAGAGGGGAAAATGCGTTACGCATACCACTGCGACGCGGGGACGGGCCCCAGTGGTTATGTGGGACTCCCATATAGGCTAATGAGACCCATGGTGTAATGGTGTACCCACTAAAAACCCCTCTGTTTACCGCCTCAACGCTATAAGGCGAGGCCACAGGGACGCCGAGGCACAACTTCCGCGACCTCGCCAGCGGCTGTCCGGAGATCGGACGCGACTCAGGGGGAATGGTTCCCCCGTTCCTCATTTGCGGGCGCACCGCGGGAGTGGCACGCCTCCCAACACAGGGACCCTTGTGTAGGCGACAGACGTCCCCGAGCCTATCGCCCACAGGTGCCCTTAAGGGGGAAGTCGGCGGTCATAAGCCAACCGCCGCCGCCCCACGCGCTTGCGGCGCATTGGCTGGGAGGACGGATCCTCCTCCCTGTTGCGCTCCCTTCTTTCTTTCTGCGCCATCACATCCTCGCAGAAGGAGGCCACCGCCTTCCACGGCCTCTCACCGCCGACCATGGCTTCCACCACGGCTTGCAGGGAGAGGTCGTTTCCTACTACGGCCACGAGTGCGGCCCGCTGCTCCGCCCACGCTGGGCATACTGCCAGCGTGTGTAGCGCCGTATCTTCGGCGTCACCGCACTCATGGCATTCCGTCGTTAGTTCTCGTCCCGCCACCCTACACAGGTATCTCCCGAAGCAGCCATGCCCCGAGAGGATCTGGGTAAGGTGGAAGGAGAGGAACCCCCCTTTCCTACCGACCCATCTCTCCAGAACGGGCCGGATGGCTCCGATGGTCCAGTGGCCGGCAGTCGGCGCCTCCAGTCGCTCTATCCACTTCTGGATGAGCACTTGATTGGAGTCGAGTCTCCATCTTCTGATCTCCTCCAGAAGTGGTTGAGACCCACTGGCCCGAGCCTCACTGACAAGCCAGTACACCTCGGCCAGCACCGCCGCGTCAAGATCCCAAGGCGGAGTCCCCGCCATCACGCACGCTGCCTCGTAGGAGACGGTGCGGTATGCCCTCGCCATCCTGACCGCCATGACCCGTTGCGGCCTCCGCAGTTGGGCCTTGTTTTGGGCGCTCAGGGAGTCAGCCCAGATAGGCGCGCCGTACAGGGCCATCGACCGCACCACTCCCGCGTACAGCCTCCGGCAGCTTGCGTTGGGCCCACTAACGTTGGGTAGAAGGCGGCTAAGTGCCGACGCCGCCCCGATGAGTTTGGGAGCAAGGCACTTAAAGTGCTCCCTGAACGACCAGCGGCTGTCAAGGACTATGCCTAGGTACCGCATTGTCGACTTGACGCCGATGGTCGTTCCACCCACCACTAAGCTGGAACCCGCCGGAGGGGCCTTCCTAGGCCCATGAAAACACAGGGCCTCGGATTTGTTCAAAGCCACCTCTAGCCCCAGCCTCCTGATTCGAGCCACTACCGACGCGACTCCCGCCGTGGCCCGGACTGACGCCTCTCTGAAAGAGCTGCCACGAGCTGTCACCAGGGTATCGTCGGCATAACACGTTACGCTGACCCCCGGCAGATCGTCCCCTCTCAGAGCCCAGTCGTACCCGATGTTCCACAGGAGTGGTCCTAAGACCGACCCCTGCGGAACACCGCAGGACAGCCTCTTCTCCTCCCAAGTACCGCACGTGGGGTACCTGACGGTTCTATCGGTGAGGTAATCCTCCACCGTCTTCCGTAGGTACTCAGGCGTGGCATGGCGCCTTAGTGCTGCCTTGATGCAAGCCCAGGGCAGGGAGTTAAACGCGTTAGCGATGTCTAAAGACACCGCCAGAACCACCTCACCCCGGGAAACTGCTTCATCCGTCAGGGCCTTCACACGCGCAATTGCGTCGATGGTGGACCTGCCCCGACGGAAACCGAACTGGTGCATGCTGAGGTCTGGTCCCGGTCCCTCAAGGTGCCGGACGAGACGGGCTGCCACCACGCGCTCTAACAGCTTACTGGCCTCGTCCAGCAACACTATCGGCCTGTATGCTGAGGGCGAGTCTGCCGGACGCCCGACTTTTTGCAGAAGGACAAGTTTTCCTGCCTTCCACGCCCGAGGGAACCGCCCCTGAGCCAAGCAGCTGCTGAAAAGCGCCCTCACGCGTGCCTCGAGCGGGCCCAAGGCCAGAACCCAGGCCCGGCCGGGGACTCCGTCGGGGCCGGGGGCAGTGTTTTTGGCTCGAAGCCGTAAGACCGCTGCCCCCAGTTCAGCCTCCGTTACTTCCAGCGCATCACCCACATCTGCCATCCTTCCCCTAGGTGGAACCATGGGCGGAGGTAGATGCTCTTCTCGCGTCGGAAACAAGGCACTTACCACCTGCTCTAGGAGCTGTGGCTGGAGACTCTGCGTGAGCGGGGGTGCCCAGGGACGAAGCTTGCGCCTCACCATTTTGTACGGCCTCCCCCATGGGTCCTTATTCAGAGTCTCCAGCATCTCCTTCTCTGCTTGCTCCTTTGCCTTGCCGATTGCTCTCTGCAGCAGCTTGACAGCCACCGAGTATGCAGCATATAGTCGCTCCTCCTCTGGCACGTCTCGATTGCGCCGCCTGCGGCTGTGTGTGTACTTGCGTCTCGCAGCAACGCAGGACTCACGAAGCTGCGCGAGTTCTGCAGACCACCAGTACACTCCGCGCTTTGGGGGAATCGGACCGACCCTCGGCATGGCCGCATCACACACCTCGACCATGTCACTCCCTATCCTCTCCGCCTCCACGTTGACCTCGACTGGGCCCTCTTGAACTGGCAGCCAGGCTTTCACCACAGCTGCCTCGACTAAAATGTCCCTGTCCAGGCGCTTGAGTGCCCATCGTGGGCCATCCCCTCTCAAGGGGCGATTTAGGCCTCTCGGGTTAGCCGGAAGAGTGGAAACCTCGAACCGAATGTATCGGTGGTCCGACAACGTCTCCATATCCTCCAGCACCTCCCAGCCTCGAACACAGCGCGCGAGGGCAGCATTTGCGAATGTGACGTCCACGATGGAGCCACCTTGCTGCCGCACACACGTATTTGTCGCCCCTTGGTTAAGTATAATTAGCCCAGTCGACGCCGCCCACTCTTCTAGCTCCGCCCCGCGGGCATCCGTCGCCGGGGATCCCCATGCCATGGACTTGGCATTGAGGTCCCCAGCCACGAGTACCATATTGGGGCGACTTCTGCCAATTAGGGCACCGATCTCCATCAGAAACTGTTCGAACTCGGCCAGTGTCCGGTTCGGTGAGAAGTACGCCCCGACCACCATTGTGTCGCCGATCCAGGCCGAAACGTAACCTCGGCCCCTTACAACTCTTTGTAGCGGCGAGGAACTGGCGGAAGAACTAGCTACTATAGCCACAAGACCGTCCAAGTCTCCGCCCCAATTGCCCCTGGGTGGGACGGAATAGGGCTCAGCAATGACCCCAACGTCAATCTGCCACTCCGCTAGGCTTTGGAACAGTAAGTCCTGGGCTCTGACGGAGTGGTTGATATTCCCCTGCAGGAATCGGATGGCCATATTTATTCTACGGCCATTTCTTCCACCACCTCATCGCTGGCTACTGGTGTTGTTGTGGCCAACTGAGAAAGCTGCGAGGAGGCTCTTTGGTCATCGCCAGCCTTCTTTCCGTTCCTCGAGCGTGGTGCAGTGCATGCGTTGGAGCCAAGCAAGTGACTTGCTGACTTACCTGCTGCGTCGCACACCACACAATGAGGCGCTGCAGAGCACTGTGCCGCCTTATGGTCCGGCTTCCCGCAGCGGTAGCACAGTCCGCTGCGGTCCACTTGCGACTGACACTGCGCCCTGACATGCCCACGTTCCAGGCAGCGGAAGCAGCGCATTTCTCTCGGCTCCAGCAGTTTGACCTGTACCGAGGACCACCCCACCAGGAAAAGGCCGCCACCGATGACCTTTTTTGCCGCTAAGACCGGGCAGCGTACCCACACGATGCCGAGACCAGTACGGTCCTGACGAATTTCCCCTGTCTTGACCTGGTCTGTGGCACATTCTCCAGCTCGCGCGACAGCGGTGACAACCTCATCTGGGGTTACGGAGTCGTCCAGGTTTGACAGGCGCAGCTCTGCGCACTTAGTCGGCCTGGAGACTCGGACTCCATCACCCAATTTTTCCTTCAATTCCTTTGCCAGCTTATCGGCCATCTCGCCACTGGTCACTCCCGGCAACTCCAGGACCCTTGCACCAGTGGCTGCTCTCCGGAAGCGCAGAGCCGAGATGCCAAGGTCGGCGAGATTTACTTTGGCCTTGGCCTCAGCCAGCACATTGGCTTAGGTCACCCCCTTTGCCTCCGCCTCCGGTTGCAGCGTCAGCACTACTGCTGCCGACCGTGGTGGACGGAGATTGCGAGCACCTTTTTTCGGGCGTGTCTTTTCCTTCCGCGCGTTTGTCTGCGCAGGCGTCTTCTTTTTTGCCCCCCTGGTCCCTTTTTTCCATTTCTGGTCTGACTTTGTGGGCTCAGAAGGAAGTGTATGTGCCTCTCCCGCATCGGCGGCGTGCTGCGAGCTCACTTTTTTAGCCTTCTTGTTTTTCTTTCCGTCTTTAAATTCCTCCTCCGGTGTGATGTTTCTCGGTGGTGCCTTCGAAGGTTGTCTTGCTGCAGCCGCTTCTTTGGCAGCCAGACTGGTTCTCTTAGGCTTCGCTTTGGGTTCAGTGCTTTTGTCAGTGGAGACGGAAGGAGCGACTGTCTTCGTTGTCATTAGTGGCTGGGGTTGAGAGGTCGTGGTATTTGAACCTTGATCCCCAGGCATGACGGGGGCAGCCTGCGCTGTCCCATCAGCTGCTAATGCGGGTCGAAGCCTGGGCTCCGGTAGCATACGGCACTCAATGCCATCCATGCGTGCGTTAAACATGATGCTCAGCTGGTCGCGAGCGGAGCTCGAGGCCTCTTCCACGAGCCGGCGAATGTCCGACTCAGCCAATGCAGCAGGTTGGCTTCGGATTTCTTCCACCTGCCTGCGCACCTCCGCTAGCTGGCATGTGAGCCGCGCGTTTGCTGCTTCTAGACGGGCAACCTCCTCTGTCGCAGTTCGCGATCTCAGTTCCTCAAAGGCAACCCTGATAGTGGCGATTGAGTCCTTAAGGATTCTCTGGTGCGTGCCCTTCAGATGGCCCGACGTATCAATGACATGCTTCACAGCATTCAAAGCCTCCTGCACATTGGATTCTATGGCAGTCCCCGTGAGATCGTCTTGGCTATGGCCAGGCAGCTGTCTCTTTTGCCGGCCCCTGTCCGTTCCGAGCCGGCCCCTGCCCCGTTTGGGTGTAACCTTCAGGTATTTTTGGCACTGTGGTGTGTTTCCCTGGCTGTAGGCCCCAAGATCGCTCTCGGAGCCAGAGGTTCTGTCATCACTGGCTCGTTTTTCATCCGGTTTACTCCATAGTTTTCCGGCGGGGATACCTCCCATTGAGCTCACCGTTACCATGCTCAATATGGATGAGTCGGTCTCCGAAAGCCGGGTTGGTTCCGCCTCTTTTTCGTCCATGCGTGCTTTCAGTTCCTTCTCATTGTGGGTCGCAGTCTCCGAACCCACCCTGCATCTTTCCGGAGCTGGTGCCTGGGCCACAAGCTCGCGATTGCAGCGGGTCAGAACCACCCGTAAGTCCGGGAGCGATCCCCCCCATGCACTCCAAATCTTCGTGCGGACCCCTTCACTATGCCTATCCAGCACCTGGCTCGGCAAGGGGGCCATTGTTACCAACGACCCCGCCGAGGCTTCTGTGGGCTGTGGGTTGGGCCCGAGTTCCCCCCGTTTGAGTTTCAAGAAATCGGCCTTGGCCCGGGCGAACCCCTGGCTATGGCCTCTTCCTCTCTTACTCGGCGCGAAGCTTGACCTCGATCCAGGGCCGGAAGTGCCACCAATAGCTTCGTCCGAACCGTCCTCTTCACTTAAAAGCCGCTTCCGCAATTCCCCGGATCGGCTCGAGGCAGGAACAGGCAGTGACCCGTCGGAATCGGCCGTCTGGGTGTCGGCTTCCGTTGCCAGGGGTGAATAATCCATCTCTTCTTCTTTGGGGAGGTCGCGCACGTCCACTTTCCCGGGAGAAAAGAACTCCTCCCGATCTGGCGAGAGCATATTCAGCGCGCCGCGAGCCCTCCTCCCACAAAACACCCTCGTGGGGATTGGTGTGGGCGACCGCACGAACTCCTGAGGCACTATTGGCGCCTCCTCCTTCTCTTTTCCGTCCTCGCCTTCCTCGACATCGGGGATGGCGTGGCGTATAAAACGCCCCGCTCTGTCCCGGACTGGGCGAAACTCCATTATTGGAGGGTTTGGAGAGGGTGCCGCCTTAGCACCTTCCTTGTCCCCTCCTCCACGCAATCTTAATACTAATTCGCAAGCATCCTTGTCCATTACACATTTGTCATGGTCGTTGTCGATTTCCATCCTTGAGCGGTGTGCCCCCCCAGAATACGGTGGGCAGCATGACACCACAGCGCGGGTACTTGCCCGTTCTGTGGTGTCACAGGGGATAGGGACCCCCTGGAGTAGTTTATACTTTTTATAGCCACTCATTTTTTTGCTATTTTTTTAGGAGGTATGCCCCCCCTCTGACGTTCGTGACTGGGCTCCCCCCAGCCACGCATCCCATCAGCACGCCAGTCACACCTTGGGATTGGGGATTTTTTTTATAGTGGTTAACTCCACGCGACCCTTCTCTCAGTGAGAAAGATCCTCGTTCCGCTCAGTGCGGGCTACGAGTTGCCCGACGGTGGCCGTAGCCACAACATCGCGTCAGGTGGTCCAAGCCACCAATGGCAGCTCTTGTATAGAGCTCCAACTTCGTCCCAGTGGGACCTGGCGTCTCGCACTGTGCCCTCTGCTGGTTTCAGAGGGACACGCGGAGCCGCCCCCCGTGTGCTGTTCTTAGTCTGGCCCCTCTCCTCAGGCCTGTCCGGTTTGGGAGGCCCTATCCGGCATAGCCCTGAGGGTCATTGGAGCACGCAAGCCCCTTCACCACGGCAAGGTGACAGCAATCGAAGGGGACCTTAAAAACCTTAAAACTAACCTAACCTAACCTAACCTAACCTAACCTAACCTTTTTTTTTTTTTTTTTTTGACGGTGTGAAAATGCATTACGCATACCCTCCGGCCCGGGGAGGCCATTTGGAGGGTTATGTGGGACTCTCTCCTCCGGCCGCCATCCTAGTGATGGTGACGGGAGGAGCATACCCACTAAAAACACACCGGCGTTACCCGCTCTGCCGTTATCGGGGGACGCCCTGGGATCATATTTATTCTACCAGTACGTCCCCCCGGCTGCCCCGGCTTACACCGGGCGCACCCTCGCGCCAAAGGAGGGGAGGGTCGGCAACGCAGCGACCCCTCCCCCAGACGTGTAAGGCTTTAAGTTGTGGGTCTCCATCCCACCGGCCCTACTGGGGGAGTAGGCGGTTGATATACTGCAACCGCCTTCTCCCCACCCGTCTGCGCCGGAGCGGGTGCGCATTGGCACTGTCTTCGCGCACTCGCTCCGCTTCCTCCTTCTGCGACATGACTTTGTCGCAGAAATCTACGACAGCCTTCCACAACCTCTCGCTGCTTAGCATACGGGACACTAAATTATGCAACGAGAGGTCGTCTGTCCTCAAAATAGCTCTCAGGTTAGCACGCTCTACGACCCAGCTTGGACATTCCTCTACTGTGTGCCGGGCCGTGTCGTCCTCACAGTCACAGTGGTGACAGCTTTGTGTTGGCTCCCGCCCTATTCGGTACAGGTAATGACCAAAACAGCCATGCCCAGTCATTACCTGCACCAGCCTGTAGTCTAAAGTGCCCTTCTTCCTCACGAGCCAACCCTCAAACGATGGGAGGAGTGCCCCTATTGTCTCAGTACCATAGGGGGACTCCTCTAGCATTCCTTTTCACCTATCTCTTTCCCTCTCAACTGCCGCTCTTCGTCTCGCGGCTACCTCCCGTGGGGCCAGGCGTTCATCCTCCTTTGTTCTGGCCTCCACTCTCACTCTATATCTATCTGCCAGCAACCTGGCGTCTAATTCCCACGGCAGGGTACCGGCGAGAGCGCAGGCAGCCGCAAACGAAACCGTTCGGAAACTTCTACATATCCTCTGGGCTATCCACCCGCTGTGGTCTTCGGAGGAGGGCCTTCGTCTTCTCCGAAAGCCTCCCTGCCCAAATCGGCGCCCCATATGTCGCCATACTTCTGATGACATTTGAAAAGAGGCGCCGACACGGGGCTCCAGGGCCTCCCACATTTGGAAGAAGGCGGCCTAACGCCGCCGCAGCACCGACGAGTCGGGGAGCCAGTTGTTTAAAATGCTCCCCGAAATCCCACTTTCGGTCCAGGATTAGGCCCAAGTATTTTATATGGGCCTTGACCTGGATCGCCTCACCCCCTACAGGGATGGTCTCGTCGGCCCGCAGGTGCCAGCCCCTTCCTCCGAACACCACAGCGTCTGTTTTGTCCATTGACACCTTCAACCCCAGAAGACTGATTCTCCGAATCGTAACTTCCGTCGTAACTGCGGCTCTCCTCATCGTCTCCGTGTACTCCCTCCCCCTTACGGCCACCATTGTATCATCTGCATAGCAGATGGTGACCATTTGGGGGAGTTGAGCCCCGCGGATCGCCCAGTCGAAACCGATGTTCCAAAGCAGGGGTCCCAAAACCGACCCCTGTGGAACTCCGCACTCCATCCTCCTTTCCTGGCGACCCGCCGCTCCTTCGTAGAGCACTACCCTATCCGTGAGGTAGTGTCCCACAATATCCCTCAAATAGGGAGGCACATTATGGTATTTGAGTGCCTCCCTGATGACCTCATATGGGAGGGAGCCGAAAGCGTTAGCGATATCAAGTGATACCGCTATGGCCCCCTCACCCTCTGCTTTAGCTGAATCAGCAAACTCTTTCAATGTGCCTATTGCGTCAATCGTTGACCGCCCCACTCGGAACCCGAACTGCCTCTCGCTTATATTCGGGCCCGTGCCCTCCAGGTGTTTGGTAATGCGTCGAGATATTATTCGCTCGAGCATTTTCCCAACTTCATCCAGGAGGACAATGGGGCGGTATCCTGAAGGAGAGTCTGCTGGTCGACCCTCCTTACGCAACAGGCACAGCCTACCCTCTTTCCAAATTTTTGGGAATACCCTCTCCTTGAGGCAGTCATCGAAAATTTTCCTCAACTGAAGACCTAGATGCTTCATTGCCACAGGAATTACTTTTCCTGGGACTCCATCTGGGCCTGGGGCCTTCTTACAAGATCTGAGGCGGATGACTGCCCCCATGATCTCCCCATCTGTAACATCCGGAACTTCGCCGATACCCTCCTGGTTCTCCATTGGGACAGCCATCACTGGAGGTGCGAAATCTGGCGCCGCTGGGAAGAGGCCCTCTACTATCCTCGCAAGGAGTTCCGGCTCAAGTGACTCCATGGGGGGAGCGTTTTTCATTTTGTTCCGCACTATTTTATACGGTCGCCCCCATGGGTCCCTATCCAGCGTGCAGATGAACTCCTCGCGGGCTTCATCTTTCCTCTTTGTTATCGCCAGCATAAGGGCCTCTTTAGCTGCTCTCAAATTCCCCAGCAGCACCTCCTCCTCTTCGGCGGTGTGTCGCCGGCGCCGGCATCGCGTGTACTGCCTTCTTGCCGCATTCGCTATCGTGCGGAGGGCAGCAATTTCCTCTGTCCACCAGTAAACCTGCGTTTTTCCGGGCAGTCGCCTCGCTCTCCTCATCGACGCGTCGCACACTCTCGTCAGCGACGTGCGAAGGCGAACTGCCCGTTCTTCCGCCCTCAAATCCGGCGGGGCCACACACCAGGCCTCGATTAGCGCCACCTCTTCGGCCATCTCTATATCTAGGCTGGCCAGTGACCACCTTGGGAATCCGCCTCCCGTTCGGTGCCTGGCCAGTACAGGCGGCGGCGCCACCCGCGATGGGGAGACCCTCATTCGAATATACATGTGATCGGAGAGGGTCTCTACCTCCTCCAGGACACGCCAGTCGCCAATTCTATCGGCGATTTCAGGGGTTGCCAACGTTACATCGACAATGGACCCCCCCTGCCCTCGCACACAGGTGTTGGCGTGCCCTCTATTGACGATGGCAAGCCCCATTGCCACCGCCCAATCCCTCAGCAATGCCCCTTTTACATCTGTAATGGGGGAGCCCCAAGCCGCGCTCTTGGCGTTGAGGTCCCCCATTAATAGCACTGGTTTTGGTGCGACCCTCCTCAGCACCCTCGCCAAGTTGTCGAGGTGCCTCTCAAAGGCTATGAGCGGCCGGTTGGGGGAGAAGTATGTGCCAATTAACACCATACTTTCCCATTTGGCCGCTACATAGCCTGGTCCCTTCTCCAAAGCCACCAGGGGAGGGAAGTCCCCGATGGCCGGCACTACTAAGGCCACATCTCCATTGGCCGACCCTGCCCAATTGGGCTGAGGAGGGACACACCATGGCTCTGCGACCGCCACCACGGTGACGCCCCACTCCGCCATTACCTGCATTATGAGGTCTTGAGCGCGGGCGGAGTGGTTCGCATTGGTTTGTAGAATCTCCAATGGGCGTACTGGCATTAGAGATCCATGTTAAGTTCCTCATCAGCCTGTTCGGCACCTCTATTAGTCTGCCCCTGGGTCCGGGCGGGGCCTTGTTTCCCTCTTATTTGTGGGGGGTTGCACGCTATGCCCCCCATTATGTGTCCCGCTGGACGTTTGCTGTGATGGCAAACCGCACAGAAGGGAGCTTCCACACAAGTCGCCGCCCTATGGCCTGGTTTGCTACAGCGGAAGCAAAGGTTCCCCCTCTCTATTTCTGACGGGCACGTGGCCCTGGTGTGTCCCGTTCCCATGCATTTGTAGCACCGGAACGGAGCCATATCCAGGACCTGGACCGTCGCGCTGGACCAACCAATGACAATTTTACCACCCTCGCACACCTTTTTCGCCGCAACAATCGGGCACCTCACAAGAGTTGACCCGGTTCCATTGTAGGCGACCCGAATTGAGCCAACCTTCACCTCCTCCAAACCACAACCACCCTTAGTGGCAATTGCCGCCGCCACTGCCTCGACAGTTACTGACTCTATAAGTCCCGATACTCTAAGGCCAGCTAGTTTTACGGGCCTGTAAACTCTAGCCTCATCACCGATGAGGCTCTCCAACTTTTCGCGCAAGCATTCTGCTGCCCTGCCGTTGTCCGTATTTGGGACCTCGAAAATTCGAGCCCCATCAGCGGTTTTGCGAACCCTAACATGATCGAGCCCCACTTCTGCGAGGCCGAAAGATGACGTCGCCTTTGACAAGATTGAAGCGTATGTCGCTTCAGACCCCGGCTTCAATGCTACCACAATGCCGGCCGTTGAGGGAAGCACTAATCCGCGACTCCGTGGCTTTGGCGTTGGTGCAGCCCTCGGTACAGCCCTTGGTGCAGCATTTGACAAGGGCTGAGATGCAGCTGTCACCGTCTTTTTGGCCTTATTTTTGGCCTTCTTGCTCTCTACCGTCTTCCACATTTCTCCCTCCTTTTGGGGAAGCGGCTGCGACATAGATAGCCGCGGTGGAGACGACGGAGCTGAATCTAGTCGCACCGACCGTCCGGGCGCAGGCATCGGCTTAGGTTTGCTCTGCGCCTTACGGGCGGCATGCGCACGTGCAGGCGCAAGAACCTCCAGTGACTCCGGCACACGTGCCACTGACTTCTCCGCCACTTGGGCTTTCAATTCCGCTGCCCTTCGGTCCACCGCCAGTGGGGGGCGGATGATGGGCTCAGGAGGAAGACGCTCCCTTATGACATCAAGGCGAGCGTTCATCATTTCGCCCGCACTAATGATAATCTCCCTCCTAAGGTCCTCTTTCATCTCTTCCAATGCGCTTTTAATGAGCGCCGGTAGTTGGCCTTCCATGGACCCCAACTGAGGCTCCACCCTCCTCTCGGAGAAGGCTTTCCTCAGCGCTTTTGTCTCCGTTTCGAGGTGGGCCAACTGTTCCTTCATCCTTTTATTGTTTGCGCGGAGAGCGCGCAGCTCCTGATCTTCCGTGCGCCCCTCTAGGTCCGCCACCTGCTGTGTAATATCCCGGAGAGCAGTATATATCCTCCCCATTACCTTCCCACTAAGATTACCAGATTTTTTAATTTCAGCTCGCACAATGTCGGTAGCCGAGCGGATCCCCTCAAAAATCGCCTCCATTACTGGCTCTCCTTGCCTCTCCTTTGGGAGGCCATTCTCAACTGCCTCATCCAAGTTCCTCACGAAATCGTCATCCACATCAGGCATGAAGCAACGCTTGGCTGTTGCCGGAGCCTTCGGCGCCTGTGGGACCTTCTTGGTGAAGGCCGTCTTTTTGGCACTGCTGCCTGGTCCCTCCGTGTCCTGGACACCAATGGCACGCTTTCCTCTGCCCTTAGCAGACTCCCTCTCCACCAGTAACAAATCGGCTTTATTCGGTCCTTCCCCCTCTGAGTCAGATGAATCCGACAAATTTACCACCTTAAACGTGGGACTCAAGTTCCCCTGGCCCTCCATTCTACTCAAAAGTACCCTCGGCCAGTCAGACATGGACCCAACCGAGTCCATTATGACGAGAAACTGCAAACCTAACTTTGCCAAAAAAATTTCGGTCAAGCGCGAACCTGACCTTAACAAAATTGACGTTTACAATGTTATTTTTGGTCACTTCGTCGATTTTTCATTCATTCCACAGAAGAGCTAGAAGAATTTTGAAAACGTTCAAAAATGGCCCCAACTGACCTCTATTTAATGAGCTACTAAGCAATCACCTATCTTTAGGGATTTCAAACTTATAACAAAAAATATCCTCAAAACCAACTTATATGAAAAGTCGGCGGTGCCTGATGAACACGAATAGCAACCAACAAAAAAATTAATATCTCCTAAACTAATAACTTTAAAATTATAATTCAAACCAAGTTTGAATTCCCACAACTAGCCTAATCTAAACATACAAACGGAAAAAAAATATTTACAACACAAAAGAAGATATGATTTTTTTAAGAAGAAAACGCCGAAAAGAGAAAACCGCAAATGCGAAGAGACTTTTTCTCAATGTTCGAACTTTGAACCCCAATATCTTCCGACTGCGAAGTCGGAAAAATATGGGGCTAAAAGCGTGTGAAAGAGAAAAGCCTGCTCGATTTTTGGTGGAGAAAAATATTAGAGAAAAGGTGGGAGAAAGTACTAAAATAATTTTTTTTAAAGTGAAAACGCCTAAACGAAAAAATTGTGTTTGTAAGAAAATTAGAAAAAGATTAAAAGTGAATGGAAAATTAAGAGACAGCAAAGAAAAGAACACACCAAAAAATAGCTCTCAGTTTTCTGTATCTAAACTCCAATTTTCACCAATCTACCTCTATTCGCCCACAAAATTTAAACCTCAACCGAACCTAACCTTTTTTTTTTTTTTTTTTTTTTTTTTTTTTTTTTTTTTTTTTTTTTTTTTTTTTTTTTTTTTTTTTTTTTTTTTTTTTTTTTTTTTTTTTTTTTTTTTTGACGGTGTGAAAAGAAAATGCATTACGCATACCCTCCGGCCCGGGGAGGCCATTTGGAGGCTTATGTGGGACTCTCTCCTCCGGCCGCCATCCTAGTGATGGTGACGGGAGGAGCATACCCACTAAAAACACACCGGCGTTACCCGCTCTGCCGTTATCGGGGGACGCCCTGGGATCATATTTATTCTACCAGTACGTCCCCCCGGCTGCCCCGGCTTACACCGGGCGCACCCTCGCGCCAAAGGAGGGGAGGGTCGGCAACGCAGCGACCCCTCCCCCAGACGTGTAAGGCTTTAAGTTGTGGGTCTCCATCCCACCGGCCCTACTGGGGGAGTAGGCGGTTGATATACTGCAACCGCCTTCTCCCCACCCGTCTGCGCCGGAGCGGGTGCGCATCGGCACTGTCTTCGCGCACTCGCTCCGCTTCCTCCTTCTGCGACATGACTTTGTCGCAGAAATCTACGACAGCCTTCCACAACCTCTCGCTGCTTAGCATACGGGACACTAAATTATGCAACGAGAGGTCGTCTGTCCTCAAAATAGCTCTCAGGTTAGCACGCTCTACGACCCAGCTTGGACATTCCTCTACTGTGTGCCGGGCCGTGTCGTCCTCACAGTCACAGTGGTGACAGCTTTGTGTTGGCTCCCGCCCTATTCGGTACAGGTAATGACCAAAACAGCCATGCCCAGTCATTACCTGTACCAGCCTGTAGTCTAAAGTGCCCTTCTTCCTCACGAGCCAACCCTCAAACGATGGGAGGAGTGCCCCTATTGTCTCAGTACCATAGGGGGACTCCTCTAGCATTCCTTTCCACCTATCTCTTTCCCTCTCAACTGCCGCTCTTCGTCTCGCGGCTACCTCCCGTGGGGCCAGGCGTTCATCCTCCTTTGTTCTGGCCTCCACTCTCACTCTATATCTATCTGCCAGCAACCTGGCGTCTAATTCCCACGGCAGGGTACCGGCGAGAGCGCAGGCAGCCGCAAACGAAACCGTTCGGAAACTTCTACATATCCTCTGGGCTATCACCCGCTGTGGTCTTCGGAGGAGGGCCTTCGTCTTCTCCGAAAACCTAACCTAACCTAACCTAACCTAACCTAACCTAACCTAACCAGGAGTCTCAGGCCGGCCGCCGCCCCGAACGCAAGGAGAACCACGTTGCTCCACCGTTAAAAAATCGAAAAAGTGGGTTTTTCTCATCCGATTTGCATCAAACAAGTGTCGTTGTGCGCGGAAAGTTAAGTGCCAGTAAAAGGATTGCAGTGCAAAACCGGCAGTGATAAGTGAAAACCGGAAACACCGAAAAACCTCAAGTTTTGAGGTTAAGTGAAAGTTAAACGGCGAATACTGCTTCACTGGACACGGACACCGACACGTGTCATACATCGTTGGAAGCGTCTCACCGAGCTCTACACGCCTACACATCGGCGCACTCCGGGCGACGCACCACTGAAGCACAAAGGCCACAAAAACAAAAACCACGTGGTGGCGTGGTCGACGATCCAGCAGCGTGCGGCTGATTTGAAGACTCTACATCGAAGCCGCACTTTGCCCGAAGTCTAACGGTACATTTGGAAAAATTTTTGGACTTATATTTCCTGAAATAATAGCTTTTAAAAGTTGAAACTTTAGTACATTTTATTGGAGAAACTTCAGGCAGACCATACTATTTTTATATCAAAAACGGGTGCGCGCTAATCAAGACTACGTGCCTGCAAAATTAGAGACTTTTTTAGTGACGGGAACCCAAAATTTTTTGGGGAAAACTGAAAAAACTGTTTTTTGAAAATTTTTTTATAATAAATATCCTTTTCTACTTTTTTGCTGTAGTGTACTTATAGGTTAGCATATTTTACATACTGTGTATTTTTTGTGTATTTTTGGGTCAACTGGTTGCAAAGATATATAAATATCAAGGTTTTTTAGACATTGTCCAAAAAGTGACAGACAATATCGGTATTTTCCACCGGCATTAGCTTTAAAGACTATATTCTGACTTGTCGAACCCAAAACCAGGCGGTCCTAGCTTTAAAATTGGACAGAAACCGAATTTCCGCCATTTTTAACCCTCTGCGACTGATGTGCGGTATATCAGACACCGCCAAATAAACTTCTTGTTGCTATGCCGGCGTACGACGCGATATAGCTCTGTCTCGCTCATTACCTTCCTCAAACGACTCGCGGCATCGGACAGTGACGCCCGAGTGGCGACGAGGTGCACGTGCCGGGAGATACGAGCTGCGGGTGTCCCACAGACCAATAAGTACTGAGTCTGACATACCTCACTTCATAAAATTATGTACTTGTTCATAGTGTCTATGAGACGTCACCACATAAAAATATTAATGTTAGTATAGTGTATGTCAGACGTCACCTCAGAAAAATGTTAACGTTTCTATAGTGTCTGAGGTACCTAACCACATAAATTATTATATTTTAGATGGCTGATCGACGAAGACCATTCAAATGAAACCACTGTGGGTTTTCAGTTATAGCTAGTGATCAACAAATTAGTGGATAGCTAGAAGAACTAAACGAGGAAGGTGATTTTAGCGATGTAGATGACTCAGTTGCAGACCCTGACTTCGTGGCTGATGTTGTTGTTTTCTTTAGTTTGTGGCTTTTTAGGGTGGGGACGAATTTAAAAGCACATATTACCTACATAAACGGAATATGAAGCGTTTATGTCACAGTTAATTAAAAGTTATAGAAATTTATACCAGAATTAGTGATCCCAAGCTAAAACAACGTGTATAATAAGTGTGTGTGTGTGTGTGTGTGTGTGTGTGTGTGTGTGTGTGTGTGTGTGTGTAATAAGTACCAATGTAATGTAATTTGACATGTAATATTTTAAATGTTATAAATAAATTACTATGACTATATAATGATAGACTACCAAGAGAACTGTGCTTAACAATTATAAGAGTTTTGGGAAATTATTTGCCCAAACCTCCCCCTCAACCAGCACCAGGTCTACATGCACCATCTGCCCTGCGAGACTTAAGAGGAAGACACGATTTGCCTGTTGTGTGTGTGCAACAAAGCAATATGTCTTCAATGTTCGGACCACATATGCGTAGATTGTAAAATTGATCTCTAACAGAGATCAATTTTACAATCTACGACTTTCAAAGCAAAATTGATCTCTAAAATAAGTGCCAACTTCAAGACTGATTAGTGCCTTATTCTGTCTTTAGATTGTTTCAATATTTTTTTTATGCATAAGCACAATGTTAAATAGAAGGAAAATTGTTTACGTTACTAGAACTTGTTGATTGTTAAGTTTTTTTTATTTTTTTTAGTGAGCTTAAGTACAAATGGTAAGAAACTGTGATCTCATTAAAGTTGATTATATATATCTTATGTATTTGATTTTAAAACCCATTTTACAATTTAATTAGTTACATGTTTAATGAAATGAACGTTTTATAAAACAATAGTTACTATTTTGCCATTAGTTTATTTTTAATGAATTATCGAAAACGACGTCTGATAGACTCCACATCAGTAGAATCTCTCTAAAAAAGTCACCACAGTTGCAGAGGGTTAAAAATTCGGTATCAAAATTAAAATTGCCGTAACCCAGCAACCATTTGATTTAGAGAATTTAGCTTTTCAACATTATATAAGTCAGACCAACCTCTACCGGTTGTGATCATTTTTTTGCAAATATCTCGCAAAAAACTTTTTAGCTTTAAAACCCTGTCACAGAGACAGAGGAGGTTGGGCGACCTATTAAGGAAAAAATCCGGAGCTTCTGCGACCATACGTTGCCGAAGAAACCGGGTTCAAAGTCACCATCTGACAGTTCGGCGGCCATCTTGTTTTACTAAAGTCCGCATATCTCGGCAACTGCGGCACGTAGAGACTGGCGGATTTCGAATTGGTGACCAGGGCCCGCCAACCTATCACGTCATCCAGGTTTCAGGCCGATCCGAGCCCTGAAATTTCAGGACCCTGAAACCAGTGCCAACGGATAGAGCAGGTGGGATTACATGTATAGGTCCAAAATCCGGACTTTCTACGACCTTCGGAAGAGGAGATAACTCCAGTCAAAGTAGCACTTTGACAGTTCGGCCGCCATCTTGGATTTGCTTTAAAACGTCATAACTCCTCAACCGGTTGACGTAGCGAGTCGGGGTTTCGACTGGGGGTATTGGCACCACCTTCTCTGTCCGACCCCTGACTTTTCAGGCCCTTTCAGGAAATAAAACTTTTTCAGCCTGAAAATAGGCCCAGAAGGTAGGGAACGTTGAGCCAAGTAAAACGAGCCGAAGGACGACTTTCTAGGACCGGGGGAACGGGAGTTACGGCCAGATACCGAATCAGATACCAGAAACCGGTCAAGATACCGGATTTTTCGGACGACCATAGCTCCGGAACCCTTAGAGATACCTGGGTCGTGTTTGGGTTTGTTGGAAAGGGCTCGGGCTGGGCTATTGAATGGCATTCAGAAATCGACTCTACCATAGTTTTGTTTTTTTTGTTGTTTGAAATTAATTTGTTTAAGTTTCCGAGTAATTCATTTTCTTTTATTTTCAATTTTATTAAACACGGCTACATTCTAAATCGTCAAAAATGTACCGCACACCCCCTCCATCTCCCCAAAAAATGCGTAAAAACAATAGCGCCAACCACAGCGGAGCTGCTACACAGACACAGAGTCCGATAGAGTCGTCATTGATACCGGCCAACGTAATGATGCCGGATACCATTGACACAAACAATATACAGTCACCTACTCCAATGTCTGAAGCGGCCCGACCCGCCCAGAATTGTCAAAAACTGATAGCAGAGGGTGAGAAGAGAGTGACAACGGAGCAGGGGCAGCCACTCATCGATCTCGACTTAGATACGGAACCCTCTACAATACAGAATAAAACTTCTGTGACAGATAGCAATAAAATATGCGTACAGGACATTGCGGAGAATACATCCACGCCAACAATAACACTGGAACCAGCGGGCCCACGGGCGGCATCGACCGCTACGGGATCGGGTGCGGACACATCGACAGATACTGAGCCGCCGAACACAATAGAGATTGCCAACTCTTCCTGTGAAATGGAGCGGCTATTCATGAGCGATGAGTCCGTAGCCAGTGCTAGTGCCAGCCCTAGCACAAGAAATTCTAGCGGAAGGTTTCGGACCATCATCACACAGAATATCGAGCGGATACGCGTCAACTTAACGCAAAATAAGAGCGTGACAAGACTCAACAAAAGCGAAATTGCAAAATGTGCAAACGAAATACTAGAATGCGCTCATAGATACAGCAGGGAGTGTGAGCTTTTAAGCATTAAACGCCTGGCCGATGCTACCCCTGCCTCAGCCTCGGCTCCCGTCGATGCCACAGCCAACATGAGATCACCACCACCTGTGACTAGAGACATATCCACACAAACCGACAGAGGTGCGGACACGCAGGTGCCTCAGCCAAAGACTCCGGTTGATGATTTTAAAGCGGACATCATGAAGGGAGTACAGACTGAGATAAGCAAACTTGTTTATGAGCAAAAGGCCATAAATGAGTTAGTGGTGGCGGCACTCACCAGGTCGACCGAGGAGGAAGAAGTAGGAAATGAAGAGAGGGATGACTACACCGAAGTCACGAACAAAAATAGGGACAGAAAGTTGCGCAAGAAGGCTCGCCCAGCCGCGACGATAGCGGAAAACAGAACGAAAAACCCGACACCAGCTCCAAACAACACGAAGCGGAGGGACACTGATAGAACGAGGAAAAAAGACACTGCGGACACTAGTTACGCCGTTATATTAGAGTCACTGGACCCTCGAAAAGAAAGTAAAGATGTGATAAGAGAGGTCCAAGACAAAGTCGACATAGTGGAGCTGGGTGTGGGCATTGAACACATCCGCCATACAAGAAACAACAAAGTTGTTATAAACTGTAAGAGCGAAACAGACAGGAGAAAACTCAGCTCCGCTATTAAAAATCAAACCACAGGGGTCACAGTCGGGGTCCCACAACTCCGCAATCCCCAGATAAAACTTATAGGAGTGATAAACGACTACGCAAACGAGCGGATAATTGATGCTATTCAAAAACAAAACCTGCGCATAATTGATGGTGTTGACGCAGAGAGTAGGCACGTAAAATACGTGCGCTGTACAAAAAGACGCAACAATCACACAAAAAACGTGGTAGTTGACGTTAGTCCGGACTTGTATCAAAAAATGTGCGTACAAAAACTCAAGATCGGCTACCAGTCCGTTCTCGCTGTGGACCAGCCACCGGTCCTGCAATGCTTCCATTGCATGGGCTTCAACCATCGCGCCACCAACTGCACTGCAAATATCCGTTGTGGATACTGTGCAGAGGCACATGACACTCGCAACTGCCCAAGTAACTCAGAAACCTGCTGTACCAACTGTCATGCGAAAGGCAACGAAAGCGGTCACACAGCGTATAGCTGGGATTGCCCTGAGTGGGACAAGTGGAACCGTATAGCGAGGATGTCAGTTCGCTACCGATAAGGGCGTCCCAACGAACAACAATAATAGAATAACTTGCATCACAGCCGTTCAATGCAATCTAGGTCGCGGATACAACGCAACTCACGAACTCATGCAATGCGCTAGACAAAATAAGTACGACGTCATGTTCATCACTGAGCCGTGTGTCGGCAACAGGAATACTTTATGTAATATAGACGGATACGACCTTTACCAACACTCTGATACTAATATGAATAACAAAACGAAGGCCTGTATAGCAATTCGGAAAAAACTAAGAAATTACATTGGGATTACTCAACTTACAACTACTAACGTCTCAACCGTCCAGCTTTCACTTGGAAATAAAAAGTTATTAATAATAAATAAATAAAATAAATAAAAATCATTTATTTCAGACTTAAAAGTCCATATATGGTTAGTAAACATTAAAATCTTAATACTAGTGTTAGTACGACATGCTACTCTAAAATCCTAACTAAAACTAAAAACTAAACGGCGACTGCATGCAGTCTCTGCCAACGGTTGAGCGTGGGGCCATTTTCGCGCTCCATAAATACGCTCAGAATGCTGTTGGAGCTACCGCGCAGGCGACGCATCAGTGAAGCGCACCTCTTGCGCATTATCGCTGCAAAGCTGTCAATTTGTGCCTCCGCAAACATACCAGAGGCACTACAAAATCGCGGCAGCCCCATCAACACCCGGAACGCGTTATTATATTGGACACGTAGGCCGTTGTATGCCCTCTGCGTATAGTTGGTCCACAGACTGCATGTGTAAAATGACTGACAGTACGCTTTGAAAAGTGTAGTCTTTACTTGTACAGTACATTTTGCGAACCTGCGGGCCAACATGTTACATCGGACAGCCAACGACCTACGCTCTCGCTCAATGTCCAAATCATCACTCAGGTCGTCTGTTACCCAGTGACCCAGGTATTTGAACTTAGTGACAAAATTTAAGGGGACATCGTAGAGTGTCACTAGCGGTACAGTCGGATAACTTTTTCTACCAGCTTTAAAAATCATCACCTCGCTCTTTTTGACATTATACCTGAGTCCATGGGCCACAGCATAGGACTCACATATTTTTATTAGCCTTCTCATGGCGTCAATTGAAGGGCCGAGCAGCACCATGTCATCAGCGTAACTATAATTGTTGGCGGCGACTCCGTCAATGCGACATCCGGCATATGTACTGCTCAGCTCCTCGATGAGTTGGTTGACATACAAATTGAATAATTTGGGGGAAGACAGCCCACCCTGTCTCACCCCACACATCAAATTATAGTTACTCGAGATTTTGTTACCCCATCTTACAACATTATTTTGATGTAAATACCAATATTTAAACAGAGCTATCACTTCCCTAGGTACACTTGTCTCATTTCGTAACTTGGCCCATAAAATGTCATATGATACAAGGTCGAATGCCTTTGATAAATCCAGGAACACACCATATACCGGTGTATTCCTACTGGTGTAGTACTGAACGGTATTCTTGAGGGCCAAGATAGCACTTTCTGTGGACAGCCCACGCCGAAAGCCGAATTGGGCGTCATTTAACTGGATATGCTGATCTAGTTGGGCATCAAGTAGACCGTCCAGCACCTTGGCAATGGCGGTGGCCAAGGATATCGGCCTATAGTTAGACAAGTCTGAGGCGTCACCTGTTTTATTTTTAACGATTGGGACTACAACAGTCTGCATTAATTCATCGGGCAGATAACAATGGTTCAGACAGAGCGTAAAAAACATTGCAAGTACTCTGGGCAGATGTTTTCCAGCGTGCTTCAGGTGCTCAACGCTGAGTCCATCATGCCCCGGCGATTTACCTCGGACCATATTATTGATCACTGATGACACTTGTTTAGCGGTGAATGATACACTCAGCTCGGGGGGGAAGTCCTCAGCGCTAAACACCTGTGACGCTTGACCCAGTGGCGATTCGACCTTGAAATGACTCTTAAATAAATTTGCTATTTCGGAAGGATCAGTCGCACCCGCGACGCTCACGGGAAGCCCGGACCTATGGTTAAGTTTGTTAGTGGATTTCCAAAACTTTCCAAAGTTTTTATCAAAATGGTGTTGGGCAATGATATCCATTTTTATCTGTTGTTCATTATTTTGACACCACTTTAACATTGATTTGAAATGTCGTCTGGATTCACACATTTCCTCATAAATACGGCCGGCAGCAGGCTTGCCATGCAATATCCAGGTCTGAAAGCAAAGCCTAGCCTTCCCATGAGCCCCCCGGACATGCTTATTCCAGCCCGTAATGTACCTACCCCGTCTCACGACCTTAGTATTGTAACTATTCATTGATGCCTCAATCAATGTGCCTATAATAATTTTGTACATATTTTCCAAAATCGTTTTATGACTGCTGTTCATACACATTTTATGTGCACATCCACTTAACTCTGGAGGAAAATCGATTTTCCGCAGCTTACAATCACATATTTCACTGAACTGTCTAATTTGAGCCTCATCACGCTTTCCCCATGCAACCTTATTATTAATAGGAATATGACTGACAATCTTAGGTTTTATTATGGCAAGATTACATTCCACAAGGAGAGGGTAATGGTCTGACCAGTATGTATCGTATAACACTGACACGCTGCGCACTGTTTGACACGCAGCGCTGGTGGCAAGACAATGGTCCAGCCACCGCTGACACCCGTGCGCATCACTCACGAACGTGTATGTACTAGGCACCAGGCTTTCAATATCTATACACGACCAAGACTGTTCTTCACAAAAATTCATAAGTTCTGTAGCAAAAAGTTCTCCAGGGTGCGCGTTAAAATCGCCTAATATAAACACTGATTCTACACTTTGACTTTCAATGATGGCACTTATTTCACTTAGGCATTCTATAAATTCAATTAAGTTATCGTTACAAGCGGTGGGCATGTACACTGAAAATATTAAGACAGAACGATTGTTCGACAGTACCTTGATAGCGGCCAGACGCACACTCCTGCACGGTACGACGAGCACATTAGGTAACCGGTCTTTTCTCCATAGTAGGCCGACTCCGCCATAGGGACGCCCCCGCAGCACACCAGCCGACGTGTCAACCGCTGACGTACCTGTTGCCGCGAAGCGGTCATCTATGTTTCCCAGGAACGCTAGATCATGCGGAAGCAACCAGGTCTCCTGCAGCGCTATCACATCCGCCATGTTACACAATCTTCTCACACATTCGATTGACCTCACAATTTTTACAGTTAAAAGAAATTAACTTTGTGTAACTATTCATTCGAAGTGTTGGGCGGCCTCAGCACGGAATTACTCACAGTATTTGGCTTTTTGTGGCCAAATTCAATAAAACGACGATAAACAATATTTTCAGGCCAAAAATCATCACTTAAGAATAAGCTCAGTTTGTGCTTAGGAACAAAGATTTTAAAAGCATTGTATTCCTTTTGTACTTTCATTTTCATTTGAGCCACGGTAACATTTAACCCAGATTTATTTTTAACATACGCCGATACGTCATTTGTAGAAACATCTTTTGCCACTTCATATATATATATAGGTATTCTGATATCAGCGGCTTTAAGTTTCACCTCACTACTCAAAATAGCATTCCCTCGATTTCCTACAAAACGGTTTCTCAATCTCTTTTTCTGAACCAATATCCATTCATCCGAGCGAGTTTCCTGCTTAAATTCACCCCCGCGCGCAATATCTGCCATTGACGTTTTCTTCATTGTTTGTGTACGTCCTGTGTTGTTGTTTAACTCAGCGGCGACGGTTAGATCAGCTGATACCTCCCGGCGCACATGTGCGACGGCCGCCGGCGTAGTGTCAGTCGGCGCCTGCGCGGGGGGCGGCGGAGGGGCTAAGGCGCCCGGCGCATGCGCACAGCCCGTCGGCGACGTCACAACGGCCGGCGCAGGCGAGCAGCCGGTTACTATATGACTCATGCCAGCCTTTTCGCGATCACCCTCACATGTTGACAAAATACGACTACTCTCAGCTGATTGATTTGGTAATAGACGGGGCGAAATTGGGGATTGCGATTCTGGAGTATTTCCATTTTCTATCAAGCATGATGGTTGCAAAATGTCACGGTAGGTATTTTGACTGTTGCTATCAGATAAGGATACGTCGAAATTACTAGCAATCTGGCCATCCTTGGACATTGGAGGCAAGCCGATGGGTCCGCTATTTAACTCAAAATTTCTAACGAAACCTCCGCGTTTTTTATTCACATTTCGTTGCACCGATGTATCCGACAAGCTCACTTGAAACTGATTGTTAAGCAAATCTACCTCCGACCTCAGCAAATCTAGCTGCTTAACTGTGGCAGATTGCTCTTTTAACGATGTTACTTCCCGTTGTAATATCAAAATATCTTTTAACAACTTTGTCACGTCAAGATGATCAAATAACAGAGGCGGTAGTTTTTGAAGGTCTCTGGCCACAAATATAGGTCTCTCCTCAGCAATCGTGTTCTTAAAAACCCAAATGATATCATCTATTTCACGGAGTGTCTTTCCACTCCCTTTCCTCGAAATATTTCGCTTCACTGTCGTGTCGAATAACAAGTTTTTTGCCTCCAGGATATCAGACTCCGAGAAAGCACTGACACAAACACGGCTGACGGTATCCTCCGTAACCACATCCATCTTGTTGCTCACAAACGCGAGAACTTCGTTTATCACTATGTTGCATATTGAACATTTCACCACTTTAGAGGTCATTTTGCCTCGCCTCGCACGGCACTCGCAAAATTAAAATTAAAAGCGCACGCAGCGCATCGACCTACGACCGATCACAATGGCGCGGACGGCGAGACTCAGAGCTTATTGATAAGCTCAGTATATATCGAACCTGGCGAGGATCCAGCTCACACAATAACGCAAATGGAACAAGTTTTAAATAAATTTCCAAACGCTGAACATATTATTTGCGGAGATATGAATGGTTGGCACACCTTGTGGGGTTCGACTAAAAATAACGACAGGGGAAGAAATATCTACGACCTCCTGATTGCCAATGACCTGGCTGTCTGCAATGTAGGGAATGAGGCAACATTCGAAACTATCACTCATGGACGAGTCAGACAATCGATAGTGGACCTCACTATAACGTCAGTTGGCTTTGTAAGAAACATCGTTGACTGGAAGGTCAACCACGGGATTGTGCCGTCCTCGGACCATCATGCTATTGAATTTCAAATTAATCTATATATAGAAAAAACTAAAAAGACATCCATATCCACCTTTAAGTATAATACCGAAAGGGTGAAATGGGACGACTTTATTAAAATATTAAAAGAAAACGTAGAGCAAACCGAATTAGAAAACACTGACTTTGACGATATTGACACTGACGGAATAGACACTTATATTACAAACTTGACTAAGACGGTGACAAAAACCTGTGACAAAATATTCCAACGTAAAACTTCACACGTTAAAATCCCATGGTGGACAGACGAACTCACCAACATGAAAAAATGCGTAATCCGATTACATCATAGGCTACAAGACCTAAAACGCGGGAAAAAAGACATTACAAATATACTGCATGAGTTGTCTGAAGCCAGGGCTGAATACGCTCGAAAGATACGTACCACGTCTACTGAACACTTCCGAGACTTCTGTGATAAACAGGGCAAGGACGACGTATGGAGCGTAACTAACCGTCTTCTCAAAAACACTCCCCAGCCCCAACCACCAGCAACTCTCAAAGTTCAAGGTAACAACTACACCGAGTCTATACAGGATACCGCCGAAAAACTCACAGCAAAGTTCTTTCCTGACAACATTGCCACCCTGGACACCGCACATCACTCACAAATCAGAAATGAAACAGAAATGAATTACAACCTAGAAGGCAATCACTTAGTTGACGAACCCCCATTCACCACTGAAGAACTGGTGGAGGTAATAAATAGTATGAGTCCTAAAAGGGCTCCTGGAATAGACTGTCTTACAGCTGACATCTGCAAACATGTTATTAGCACCTACCCAGAACAAATGACCAAGCTATATAATAGATGTCTACGGTTGTACGTTGTTTTATAGACTACATTTTCGCAGAATATTGGTTCATAGAAAATGTTTCTCATATTTTCATTTCATAGAGTGATCATTTGTCAGAGCTGTTACATTGTAGAATCTGGTTTTGTATATTTTTTATTGTTCAGATAAGTAGTTTTTCGAATTTCAGTTCATTACGTTTTAAATCAAATATTATTAATCCGTATAGTATTTAGTTTGTATAACATTTGTTTCAAAGCCTGCATATTCATAAAATGTTGTTTCTGATTTTATCAAACTTAATATTTTCGTTTCATAGAAGACTCAGTTTCTCAATACTTATTGTAATATACATTAAATCCTATATGTTTTTATTCAAACAGAATTAAACTGTAGAATTTTCATATCAATTAAGCTGATTATTAAACTCAAATAAAAAAATGTATCTTTTATTAATGAATTTCATTTCATACATTTAATTTAGCAATATGTTTAATTTTACTATTCTAATTGTACTATTCTAACAACAGTTTGTTTCTGTGGGGGTCGCAATTCTAACCTAACCTAACCTACTTTTCTGGTAACAGTTTGTTTCTGTGTGGGTCGCAGTTCTAATCTAACCTAACCAACTTTTCTGGCAACCGTTTGTTTCTGTAGGGGTCACAGTTCTAACCTAACCTAACCATCTTTTCTGGCAACAGTTTGTTTCTGTGGGGGTCGCAGTTCTAACCTAACCTAACCAACTGTTCTGGCAACCGTTTGTTTCTGTGGGGGTCGCAGTTCTAACCTAACCTAACCAACTTTTCTGGCAACCGTTTGTTTCTGTAGGGGTCGCAGTTCTAACCTAACCTAACCAACTTTTCTGGCAACCGTTTGTTTCTGTAGGGGTCGCAGTTCTAACCTAACCTAACCAACTTTTCTGGCAACAGTTTATTTCTGTAGGGGTCGCAGTTCTAACCTACCCTAACCAACTTTTCTGGCAACAGTTTGTTTCTGGGGGGCCGCAATTCTAACCTAACCAAGCCAACTTTTACGGCAACCGTTAGTTTCTGGATTTGTTTTTGTGTGTGTAACAGATCTAATATCATTATGTATATTCTTTGCATTAAGTTTCTTTGCAATTAATGTAAAGGAAGTGCATAAATACTAAAATAATAATATTGGAAAAGAAAATACTGGAACTAAATATTATATAAAACAGTAACTATGAAACAACAATCTATGAAATCTGTGTCTACGAAACAAAAATACATGAAATATGATTCTAGTGTTCGATAATTTTGTAAATTAAAAAACTTTGATAGCAATATACATGGAACTGAATGTCTGTAAAATATGTTTTAACCAATTGAACAGTCTATGAAACAATAATATTGGAACAGAAAGTATATGGACCAAATAATCTATGAAATAATTTCTGAGAAACGAAATTCTATGAATTTTCTGTCTATGAAAGAGGGTGACACCAGATGTCTACAGATCAACTACTTTCCGAACAGCTGGAAAGTCGCTTTTATAAAGACTATATCTAAGCCTGGTAAAGATAATTACAAAGACATCTCTGCCTACAGACCCATTGGGCTAATTAACGTACTCGGGAAAGTATTAGAGAAACTTGTCGCTAAAAGACTCACGTACTTTATGCGTATTAAGAATGTTTGCAGTCAGCTACAGTTTGGGTTTAAAGAGCAGTGCTCGACGACCGATGCTCTCAGTAAAGCAATAAATCTAATTAAATTCTATAAATCCGAACATAAACTAGTTATTGCCATTTCCCTAGATATAGAGGGCGCATTCGACCACGCCTGGTGGCCCGCCCTCTTGAGTCGACTAAGAACGGTACAATGTCCTGTAAATATTTATAATATAATTCGCAGTTACTTAACAGACCGGAAAATCACCTTGAATTATGCGGACGCTACATACTCGAAGAAACAGTCCCGGGGTTGCGTCCAAGGCTCCGTCCTAGCACCAATTTTCTGGAATACGATTGTGGACGCACTGCTAGAGTATCCTTTACCTGATGGGTGTCATCTGCAAGCGTATGCTGATGACATTCTACTTATCTGCTCGGGAAATAATATACAACAACTAGAAGAAAATACTAATCAAATATTAGAACATGTACATGAATGGGGGGTAAATAATAAGCTAAAGTTCGGGGCACACAAAACAAAAATGATAACGCCGACACCAAAAGCTAAAGCAGCTAAAATAACAATGGACAATACACCAATCACCTTTAGCGACCAGTTTAAATTATTAGGCATAATTGTAGATCAACACTTAAAATTTATTAAACATACCGAATATGTAATACAAAAAGCACAAAAGATTTTTAAAAGACTATGCATATTCATAAAACCCACATGGGGTATTCACTCCGAAAATGTAAAAGTAATTTACAGACAGGTGATCGAACCGATTGTGACATACGGGGCAGAGATATGGCATACGGCCGTAAATTACAAAAAAGTACAAGATGTGCTACTGAGGCTTCAACGTGGCTTCGCGATAAAAATTGTCCACGGATTTAGGACACTGCCAACCATCGGCGCCATTGCACTAGCTGGGTTGACACCTCTACCGTTAAAAATCATAGAGGTAGCATCGACAGAAGCTACAAAACGCACTAAAATCACGAAGTATCTACCAGATGATATACTATATGATAAGAGAGTATCTGTTGTAGAGCTACCGCACCCTGCAAAGAGAACGAAAATCGAGATTAAGGAAGTGTTCACGCAAGAAGATCTGGATCCATATTATACCGCGGAAATGAATAGGATATTCACAGACGGCAGTAAGCACGATGAAGCGGTTGGTGCTGCCGTTGTGGTGTATCATCCTGATGGCCGAGAAACGGTAAAGAAATATAAACTACATAGTAGCTGCACTGTTTTCCAGGCCGAGTGTTTGGCAATAGAACAAGCCTGTCAACTTAGTGTCACTCTCGGCCTTGAACAATCTACTGTATTTTCTGACTCAAAGTCTGCCCTTAATGAGCTTATGTGTCGGAGCAGTACAAATGCCACAATAAATAGCGCCCAAAAAGCGATCATACAAATAAGAGATCAAGGACATCAAATAGAATTTGCATGGATCAAAGCGCACCGTGGATTACTAGGTAATGAAGCTGCCGATATTGCAGCTAAGCATGCTGCTACTCTACACAAACAACCAGATTTCTGCAAATTCCCGCTATCGTATCATTCGATTCAACGTCACAAACGATTAAACACTTATTAGAAAACTGTCCAAAATATATAGCAAAACGATTTGATCACGAAATTCTCTGTAACATTAACAATATTGACCCCTATGATCTAGGACAGGTAATTGAAAAAGAAAGCACAATGGAAACATTTATCGCGCATATAACTAAAATAGTAAATACATTAAAGAAATTCAATAATACATAGGATGAAATATTTTATAACGGAAACTATATAAATTGGAACAAATAAATAACAGAAAACATATAAGTCAGAGGATATACTTAAATAATATAGTAATTACTACACTATGCGCGTCCACTTCAGTCGGTCGATGGGCCGCTGCGCCAGCGCACTTTCGTGGTGCCTATTTGCACGAGGCATTTTTGCAATTTACTGCACTGCGCTGTAGCAGCGGCCCGGCGACTGATCGCGCACACTTTTGTAAATATTTTACTTATTTAAAAAAAAAAAAAAAAAATTGTATGTTTTCTTATAAGATATAAGAATTTAGATATAAGATTTAGCTATAAGAACCGACATTATAATATAATTCTTAACTGATTTGTAAATACTTTAGTAATAAGTAAATAAATATGTGCCTTCACTTTAGTCAGTCGACGGGCCGCCGCGGCGGCGCGCTTTTTCGGTATCTATTTGCACAATGCATCCATGCACCGCACTGCAATGAGCTGTAGCGACGGCCCGGCGACTGATCGCGCACACTTAATATATATTGAGAATTTGAATAACTGTGCTCAAATACTGTGTAAATTTGTAAAACTGATAATAATGTGTAACCGAATAATAATACTATGTTACTGATATTTATATGTATAACTGACAAACACAAACACTGATCAATATTGTATAACTGATAGACACTATATAACTGTAAAAAATAGATTGGACTTGTATAAAATAGAATTAAGACTCCTTCTTTCTCTCTCTTCCTCCCTTCCTCCCTTCCTTCCCTTTCCTCTTCTTTCATACTATCCTATCCTCTCATTCCCCTCATTTACACTTTCCCCTTAAGATCAAGCCCACCGCACCTCTGCGGTGGCTTTGGACAAAAGTCCACGTTTCGCCCGTATCCCCAGCGGGGTTCTGTGGACAATGCAAAGTCCCACCAACAAAAAAAAAAAAAAAAACCTAACCTAACCTAACCTAACCTAACCTAACCTAACCTAACCTAACCTAACCACACACGCCGTCGACAAGTGGCGCAGATCAGTCGAGGTGCGCCAGTTCTCCCCGGGTGAGCGAATAAAAGTGCGCCACTGCGCCAGTGCGCCAGCGATCGCGAGTGCTCCAATATATTTGCGCCACTGCGCCAGTGCGCCACCGATCGCGAGTGCTCCAATACAGTTGCGCCACTGTGCCAGTGCGCCAGCGTTCGTGAGTGTGCCAATTTTGTTGCGCCACTACGCCATTGCAAAGTTCCAGGACATCGCGAGTTCGCAAATCGTTTTGCGCTGCAAGTTGCGTCGTCGCGCCAGTGACCCATTGAAACTCTGTTGCGCACCAACGGAAGAAATACCACACTATACTGGAGGGGAACCACTGCGCCAGACAAACACCGAGCCACTCAGTCGCCTCAACAAGCAGGGCCCGGAGGCGATCTTCTCCACCAACGCGACTGAAACGCAAAGCTGCCACGCCACTTCGCCGAGCGTCAGTCCCAATTCCACTGACACGAAAATAAAGGAAGACTAGGTCAGTGAATTACTCAAGTTAAAGTAGCTATACTAGAATCGATATAATCAACGAACATATCATAAAGTGCTTAAACTAGCTTACTCACCTGAAGACTCACAGAAGCGTAAAGAAGGAAAAGTGGATACTGTTAAGCAGTATAAAATAGTATAGAAATAGAAAGAGACTAACAAATTTCCACTTAGAAATCATTACTGTAAATTTAATTTTGCTGTACTAACATTATTTTCTGTATTCTTAAACAACTTGTAACATTGTATTCCTAACCACCTTTCGCCTGCGAAAGTGCGCCAGAAAACTGCGCCAGTAGAGTGCGCCAATTAAAAGTGCGCCAATTAAAAGTGCGCCAATTAAAAGTGCGCCAGTAAGGTGCGCCAGAAGAACTACATCATTTTTGCTGCGACATTTAATGGTGCGCCAATTAATCGTGCGCCAATAAAAGTGCGCCAATAAAGTGCGCCATCGAATAGCACCAGAAGAACTGCGCTATCTCTCTAATTGCTGCGCCATTGAATGGTGCTCCAATAAAAGTGCGCCAGTAAAGTGCGCCAGAAGAGCTGCGCCACATTACTGCGCCATTCTACTGCGCCATCAACACAGGCCAGTGACTATCTAAAACTGCCTGCGTTATTCTAAAATCGAGTCTGTGACTTTATATTGTTAAAATTATTATTGTACCTAGCTTAATTTTAAGACAATACTACTTGATGTAGAATAATTATTGTATTTAGTGCTTTTATGTGTTAATTTTACTGTTTTCTTTGTTCGCTACATTTTAGAAAATCTATCTGTCCTTAAATTTATTTCGATAACACTTACATTTTGACGGCGAATACCATCGCCAGAGTGCCACCTCCCCCTTACAGAGGCGGAAAAACTTCTTAACAAGTCGGGACACCCCTGACAAGAATACAAGACCCTTAAAAGTTGCTCTATTTGCTATTGCAATTTTCTTTTATTTTATTTTATTTTTCTTTCAACTTTTACTATTATATATACACCTCTGGAGTTTTCTCTATATATACATCTTCTGTGTATCTATTGATACGTATATCGAGGATGATGTACGGAATGGGAGTTAGAACACCGGTAAAGGCACCAACGGGGGAAAACTCGTCCACAAAACCAAAAACCCCAGAGCAAAATGTGAGAAAGTCTATCGACAAGTGGGAAGCCTTTCCAGGTGACTTTACCCCAACTCGACGATCAGGCAGGCCCTGCTAAAGAAAAAATGGCACCCTCTCAGGACAGGACGACAGGTTCAGCACAAAGGATTGCCACACCACCAAAGAAAAACTATCAAAATAGAATTGCGGAAGCTAGAGCCTGTCTTGAGAAGGGGAAAAACAGCATAAACAGTGCGAGAAATGTCAGGACTGACATCAAACAGGATGTGATAGAGGCCCTAAATCGGCTCTACCAAATTGCGAAGGAGCAAGAATCCGTGTCCAAGAAGGAGAAAGCGAAGGGAGGGCAAGAGACCCCCAAAGAAATAGCAACCGGACAAACAGCCGCGATTGCAGCCTCTGAGGCCAGCGTAAACACGGACAAGATCTTCAATAAAATAGACGCGCACACAAAAATGCTGGAAGAAAATGACAGGAAGATGGATGAAATGAAGGCGATCCTAGAAGAACAACAAGCAGCCCTACACAAGCTGACCTCTACCGCAACATATGCAAGTGTAGCAGCGGCTTCGAGTCATAAGCCGAAGCCGCAGACGCTGCACTCGGTTGTTATTACCTCCCAAGTTGAAACGGAATCAGGGGAAGAGGTACTTAACAAAGTGAGAGAAGCGGTTGACGCGAAAGAGGGATGGATAGAAGTCCAACGGGTCAGGAAAGCCCGGGACCGTAAAATTATTATGGGCTTTGGAACCAAGGCAGAAAGGGACAAGGCAAAGGAAAAACTCGGAAGAGAAGGAGTCGGCCTAACTGTCGAGGAAGTGAAAAACAAAGACCCGTTACTGCTCCTCAAAAACGTCCTGAGCATTAACACGGACGAAGAAATCTTAAAGGCACTGAGAAACCAGAACCGGGGTATCTTCGTCGGCCTCCACGGCGATGACGATAGAGTGGAACTTAAATACCGAAGAAGAACCAGGAATCCCCACACAAACCACGTAATCCTCAGTGTATCACCTATGATCTGGCAAAGAGTACTACAAACTGGAAGTCTCCACATAGACCTGCAACGTGTACAAGTTGAGGATCAATCCCCGTTGATACAATGCACCCGCTGTCTCGGCTTTGGGCATGGCAAACGCTTCTGCCCTGAACCCGCTGACCTATGCAGCCACTGCGGAGGTCCCCACCTAAAGCCGGAGTGCACCGAATGGCTGACTGGCAACCCGCCGAAATGCCGAAATTGTATGAAAGCGGGCCACAGCTAAATAGCTCACAACGCCTTTAGCCAGGAATGCCCGACACGACGTAGATGGGATCACCTGGCCAGATCGGCCGTAGCATATTGCTAAGGTTGACCAGGGCGATCAAATCAGATATCAAATCGTACAAGCGAACCTCCAGCGTAAAAAGTTGGCTACGGAAGAGTTGCTCATTACGGCTGAACAGCGCAAGATAAAAGTTGCATTACTGCAAGAACCGTATGTTGGGGGGTCCAAGGTGATGAAGAGCTACAAAGGAACGCGTATTTTCCAAAACACCAGTGTGGGAGAAGGGACGATCAAAGCGGCTATAGCTGTCTTTGATAATGACATTAAAATAACCCAATACCCGAAACTCACCACAAACAACATCGCGGTGGTGGGAATCCAGACTGGTGACCTGGAAATAGCACTAGTTTCATATTACTTTGAACC
This sequence comes from Pammene aurita, assembly GCA_947086415.1. NCBI lineage: Eukaryota > Metazoa > Arthropoda > Insecta > Lepidoptera > Tortricidae > Pammene > Pammene aurita. Next base: position 101,324 of record OX352301.1, read on the forward strand.
TGACCAGCCGGTGGATCCCTATCTAGAACATCTTCAAACAATAGAGAACCAAATCAACTCAAAGAAATGGATAGCTGGAGGGGACGCAAATGCGAAAAGCTCTTGGTGGGGGAGCCCGGTCACCGACCACAGAGGAGAAGCCGTATCTGGAGCATTCGAGGAGCTCAACCTGAATATACTCAATACAGGGAAAGTCCCAACCTTTGACACTATACGGGGGGGGCAAGCGCTACAGTAGCTACATAGATGTGACAACCTGCTCTACAAACATCCTGGACCAAGTGGAAAACTGGAAAGTGGACGAGGGACTGATAAGCTCGGACCACAATGGCATCCTGTTCAGCATTAAAATCAAGAAATCAGTAGGCATAAAAATCGAAAGAACAACACGACTTTTTAACACTAAAAAAGCAGACTGGCCCCAATTCCTAGAAACACTAAAGATACTAACAGAAAATAATAACAAAATCAGAAATAGAAAATATTAGCGCAATAGTAGAACTAGAAAAAATTGTGAAAAAACTCACATCAGTAATAAATGACACTTGTTTAACATCTATTCCAAAAAAGAAAAATGGAGAGAGACTTACGATGCCATGGTGGTCCAAGAAACTCGACGCACTTAAGAAAGAGGTAGCCACCAGAAAGAACCGGATCCGATGCGCTGCCCCCATACGAAGACAAAAGGTTGTGGAGGAGTACCTGGAAAAGAAAGAAGAATATGAGTCCGAAGCAGCAAAAGCCCAAATAGAAAGCTGGAAAGACTTTTGCAAAAAACAGGACAGGGAAGGTGTTTGGGAGGGAATATACCGCGTCATTGGGAGAACAGTACAAAGAACAGAAGACCAACTGCTAGAAGTAAACGGAACGCCACTAAACGAGAAAGACTCAGTGAAGCTGTTGGCAGAAACGTTCTATCCAAAAGACACCACTGCGACCGATAGTGCTCACCACCGTGAAGTAAGACTGAGAGCCGATACAGTGAATGGTGAAAAACAAACTGACCCTTGTGAGCCGCCATTCACAAAATCGGAACTCAAATGGGCAAGCGAATCTTTCAACCCAAAGAAAGCCCCGGGAGCAGACGGATTTACTGCAGACATTTGCATCCATGCTATAGGAAATAACCAGGAAGTATTCCTGGCACTTATGAATAAGTGTCTGGAGCTCCATTACTTTCCTAAGGCATGGAAAGAGGCCATAGTCATAGTCTTAAGGAAACCGGGGAAAAGTGATTACGCAACACCTAAATCTTATCAACCAATTGGACTCTTGCCTATACTGGGAAAAATTTATGAAAAAATGCTAGTAGCCCGACTAAAACACCATTTGACACCCAGGACAAGTACTCGCCAGTACGGGTTTATGCCACAGCGTAGCACCGAGGACTCCCTCTATACTCTTATGCAGTACATCCGCAACAAAATAGACCAAAAGAAGATAGTCACACTAATATCATTAGATATAGAGGGAGCCTTCGATAGCGCGTGGTGGCCGGCAATAAAGACCCGACTAGCTGAAGAAGAATGCCCGATAGGCCTGAGGAGGGCCCTAGATAGCTACCTAACAGACAGACGAGTAACGGTAAGGTACGCAGGCGAAAAACACAGCCTCGATACGAGCAAAGGCTGTGTACAGGGTTCCATCGCGGGCCCTATCCTCTGGAACCTTTTACTGGATCCGCTCCTGAAAGGTCTGGATGGAAGAGGAGACTACTGTCAGGCGTTTGCTGATGACGTGGTACTCGTCTTCGATGGTAACACTGCAATGGAAATTGAAGGTCGCGCAAACACTGCCTTGGAGTATGTCCGAGAGTGGGGTATACGCAACAAGTTAAAATTCGCTCCACACAAAACAAGTGCAATGTTGGTAACACGCAAATTGAAATACGATACCCCACGACTCAGCATGGGAGGGACTTCCATCGCAATGGCTAAAGAAATAAAAATGCTAGGTGTTACCATCGACGAAAAGCTAACCTTTAATGCCCATGTCACAAACGTCTGCAGAAAAGCCATAGCAATTTACAAACAACTAGCAAGATGTGCAAAAACCAATTGGGGACTCCATCCGGAGGTGCTTCGGGTCATATATGTGGCAACAATAGAGCCTGTCATTCTGTACGCTGCCAGTGCATGGGCACCCGCGGTGGATAAATTGGGCATCATCAAACAACTGGGTGTAGTACAGCGAGGATTCGCACAAAAACTGTGTAAGGCGTACCGTACCGTCTCCCTAAACTCAGCATTGGTTCTGGCAGGAATACTCCCACTTGACCTACGAGTCAAGGAGTCTGCCCAACTATATGAGGCCAAAAGGGGGGTGTCCCAGCAAATGCTGGGGGACCGGGAGGTAGAGCAAATGGCCTCCACACTTGTGAGCCCTCACCCTGCAGAGCGTAAAGAACTGGAAATAAGACGAATAACAGACCAAGAGCAACTCGATGCAAATACTGAATATGATATCCGTATATTTACCGACGGAAGCAAGATAGAGGGTGGGGTGGGGGCTGCATAACCGTCTGGAATGGTGAAGCAGAAACCGTAGCACACAAACTCGCCTTGTCAAAGTACTGTACGGTATACCAAGCGGAGCTCTTGGCCCTGTGCAGAGCAACAAGAGTAATAAGGAAGCTTACAGCAAAAACCTTTGGAGTTTACAGCGACTCCATGGCAGCCCTTCAGACCGTCCAAAACTACGGATGCCTCCACCCTTTGGCAGTAGAATCCAGAGAAAATATAAATGTTGCATCTATCCAAGGCAAAACTGTAGCTTTGCACTGGATAAAAGCACACGCCGGGTTGGACGGAAACGAAAGAGCGGACGGATTGGCAAAGGAAGCCGCTGTAAATTCCAAAAAGAAAGCTGACTACGATCGATGCCCCATTTCATACGTGAAGAAAAACATCCGTGCGGAAACACTAGTCCAATGGAACGAACGTTACAACAACAGAACAACAGTGGAACTGCGTCCATAACAAAAATGTTCTACCCGGATGCGGTGGCAGCGTACAGAACCGTGAGAAAATATTTAGCTACCAATATTAGGACGCAAGTAATGACGGGCCACGGTGGATTCTCCGAGTACTTGAGTCGTTTCAAGTGCAAGGAGAGTCCATCGTGTATATGCGATCCAGAAAAAGAGGAAACAGTGCCACATTTACTGTTCGAATGCCCACAAAATGATCTAATACGTTTCGATTTTGAACAGACCATAGGAGAAAAATTAACAACTAGAAATATACATGCAATTATGAGTGGCAAAAGTAGAAAATTGTTTTTAAATTATTGTGAAGCAATAGCAAATAGAGTAATAAAAAGGAACAAGACGTAATAAGAAAAAATGCTTTCCAAATATCATAAGAATATTTCGGTAAAGTATTAAAATGTAGCATCAAAACTGTTAAAGAAATAGGCAATAAAATAGAATAAGATGTTAAAGAATAAAAATAGAAATAGAAACCAAATGTATATTATAATAAGAAAATTGATACTGTAAACAAGCACAAATGTATACCATGTCAAGAAATTAAAAATAAAAACCCACGAGTTATCCCTACCCCTGTCCCTTGTCTAAAATAAAATGTCAGTTAGGAAAAATAGATGGGCAACCCACCCATAAAGAGAGTGAAAAGAGATGAATGTAAGAAAGACCAAGTATGCGGAATGAGAGTACGAGAAGCATGTGAGTGAGAAATTGAACGAATGAGGAAGATAAGCGCCATAAAAATGGCTCCAATCATGTTGGAGGTTGAACGAAAAAAAAAAAAAAACCTAACCTAACCTAACCTAACCTTTTTTTTTTTTTTTTTAAGAGGGGAAAATGCGTTACGCATACCACTGAGACGCGGGGACGGGCCCCAGTGGTTATGTGGGACTCCCATATAGGCTAATGGGACCCATGGTGTACCCACTAAAAACCCCTCTGTTTACCGCCTCAACGCTATAAGGCGAGGCCACAGGGACGCCGAGGCACAACTTCCGCGACCTCGCCAGCGGCTGTCCGGAGATCGGACGCGACTCAGGGGGAATGGTTCCCCCGTTCCTCATTTGCGGGCGCACCGCGGGAGCGGCACGCCTCCCAACACAGGGACCCTTGCGTAGGCGACAGACGTCCCCGAGCCTATCGCCCACAGGTGCCCTTAAGGGGGAAGTCGGCGGTCATAAGCCAACCGCCGCCGCCCCACGCGCTTGCGGCGCATTGGCTGGGAGGACGGATCCTCCTCCCTGTTGTGCTCCCTTCTTTCTTTCTGCGCCATCACATCCTCGCAGAAGGAGGCCACCGCCTTCCACGGCCTCTCACCGCCGACCATGGCTTCCACCACGGCTTGCAGGGAGAGGTCGTTTCCTACTACGGCCACGAGTGCGGCCCGCTGCTCCGCCCACGCTGGGCATACTGCCAGCGTGTGTAGCGCCGTATCTTCGGCGTCACCGCACTCATGGCATTCCGTCGTCGGTTCTCGTCCCGCCACCCTACACAGGTATCTCCCGAAGCAGCCATGCCCCGAGAGGATCTGGGTAAGGTGGAAGGAGAGGAACCCCCCTTTCCTACCGACCCATCTCTCCAGAACGGGCCGGATGGCTCCGATGGTCCAGTGGCCGGCAGTCGGCGCCTCCAGTCGCTCTTTCCACTTCTGGATGAGCACTTGATTGGAGTCGAGTCTCCATCTTCTGATCTCCTCCAGAAGTGGTTGAGACCCACTGGCCCGAGCCTCACTGACAAGCCAGTACACCTCGGCCAGCACCGCCGCGTCAAGATCCCAGGGCGGAGTCCCCGCCATCACGCACGCTGCCTCGTAGGAGACGGTGCGGTATGCCCTCGCCATCCTGACCGCCATGACCCGTTGCGGCCTCCGCAGTTGGGCCTTGTTTTGGGCGCTCAGGGAGTCAGCCCAGATAGGCGCGCCGTACAGGGCCATCGACCGCACCACTCCCGCGTACAGCCTCCGGCAGCTTGCGTTGGGCCCACTAACGTTGGGTAGAAGGCGGCTAAGTGCCGACGCCGCCCCGATGAGTTTGGGAGCAAGGCACTTAAAGTGCTCCCTGAACGACCAGCGGCTGTCAAGGACTATGCCTAGGTACCGCATTGTCGACTTGACGCCGATGGTCGTTCCACCCACCACTAAGCTGGAACCCGCCGGAGGGGCCTTCCTAGGCCCATGAAAACACAGGGCCTCGGATTTGTTCAAAGCCACCTCTAGCCCCAGCCTCCTGATTCGAGCCACTACCGACGCGACTCCCGCCGTGGCCCGGACTGACGCCTCTCTGAAAGAGCTGCCACGAGCTGTCACCAGGGTATCGTCGGCATAACACGTTACGCTGACCCCCGGCAGATCGTCCCCTCTCAGAGCCCAGTCGTACCCGATGTTCCACAGGAGTGGTCCTAAGACCGACCCCTGCGGAACACCGCAGGACAGCCTCTTCTCCTCCCAAGTACCGCACGTGGGGTACCTGACGGTTCTATCGGTGAGGTAATCCTCCACCGTCTTCCGTAGGTACTCAGGCGTGGCATGGCGCCTTAGTGCTGCCTTGATGCAAGCCCAGGGCAGGGAGTTAAACGCGTTAGCGATGTCTAAAGACACCGCCAGAACCACCTCACCCCGGGAAACTGCTTCATCCGTCAGGGCCTTCACACGCGCAATTGCGTCGATGGTGGACCTGCCCCGACGGAAACCGAACTGGTGCATGCTGAGGTCTGGTCCCGGTCCCTCAAGGTGCCGGACGAGACGGGCTGCCACCACGCGCTCTAACAGCTTACTGGCCTCGTCCAGCAACACTATCGGCCTGTATGCTGAGGGCGAGTCTGCCGGACGCCCGACTTTTTGCAGAAGGACAAGTTTTCCTGCCTTCCACGCCCGAGGGAACCGCCCCTGAGCCAAGCAGCTGCTGAAAAGCGCCCTCACGCGTGCCTCGAGCGGGCCCAAGGCCAGAACCCAGGCCCGGCCGGGGACTCCGTCGGGGCCGGGGGCAGTGTTTTTGGCTCGAAGCCGTAGGACCGCTGCCCCCAGTTCAGCCTCCGTTACTTCCGGCGCATCACCCACATCTGCCATCCTTCCCCTAGGTGGAACCATAGGCGGAGGTAGATGCTCTTCTCGCGTCGGAAACAAGGCACTTACCACCTGCTCTAGGAGCTGTGGCTGGAGACTCTGCGTGAGCGGGGGTGCCCAGGGACGAAGCTTGCGCCTCACCATTTTGTACGGCCTCCCCCATGGGTCCTTATTCAGAGTCTCCAGCATCTCCTTCTCTGCTTGCTCCTTTGCCTTGCCGATTGCTCTCTGCAGCAGCTTGACAGCCACCGAGTATGCAGCATATAGTCGCTCCTCCTCTGGCACGTCTCGATTGCGCCGCCTGCGGCTGTGTGTGTACTTGCGTCTCGCAGCAACGCAGGACTCACGAAGCTGCGCGAGTTCTGCAGACCACCAGTACACTCCGCGCTTTGGGGGAATCGGACCGACCCTCGGCATGGCCGCATCACACACCTCGACCATGTCACTCCCTATCCTCTCCGCCTCCACGTTGACCTCGACTGGGCCCTCTTGAACTGGCAGCCAGGCTTTCACCACAGCAGCCTCGACTAAAATGTCCCTGTCCAGGCGCTTGAGTGCCCATCGTGGGCCATCCCCTCTCAAGGGGCGATTTAGGCCTCTCGGGTTAGCCGGAAGAGTGGAAACCTCGAACCGAATGTATCGGTGGTCCGACAACGTCTCCATATCCTCCAGCACCTCCCAGCCTCGAACACAGCGCGCGAGGGCAGCATTTGCGAATGTGACGTCCACGATGGAGCCACCTTGCTGCCGCACACACGTATTTGTCGCCCCTTGGTTAAGTATTATTAGCCCAGTCGACGCCGCCCACTCTTCTAGCTCCGCCCCGCGGGCATCCGTCGCCGGGGATCCCCATGCCATGGACTTGGCATTGAGGTCCCCAGCCACGAGTACCATATTGGGGCGACTTCTGCCAATTAGGGCACCGATCTCCATCAGAAACTGTTCGAACTCGGCCCGTGTCCGGTTCGGTGAGAAGTACGCCCCGACCACCATTGTGTCGCCGATCCAGGCCGAAACGTAACCTCGGCCCCTTACAACTCTTTGTAGCGGCGAGGAACTGGCAGAAGAACTAGCTACTATAGCCACAAGACCGTCCAAGTCTCCGCCCCAATTGCCCCTGGGTGGGACGGAATAGGGCTCAGCAATGACCCCAACGTCAATCTGCCACTCCGCTAGGCTTTGGAACAGTAAGTCCTGGGCTCTGACGGAGTGGTTGATATTCCCCTGCAGGAATCGGATGGCCATATTTATTCTACGGCCATTTCTTCCACCACCTCATCGCTGGCTACTGGTGTTGTTGTGGCCAACTGAGAAAGCTGCGAGGAGGCTCTTTGGTCATCGCCAGCCTTCTTTCCGTTCCTCGAGCGTGGTGCAGTGCATGCGTTGGAGCCAAGCAAGTGACTTGCTGACTTACCTGCTGCGTCGCACACCACACAATGAGGCGCTGCAGAGCACTGTGCCGCCTTATGGTCCGGCTTCCCGCAGCGGTAGCACAGTCCGCTGCGGTCCACTTGCGACTGACACTGCGCCCTGACATGCCCACGTTCCAGGCAGCGGAAGCAGCGCATTTCTCTCGGCTCCAGCAGTTTGACCTGTACCGAGGACCACCCCACCAGGAAACGGCCGCCACCGATGACCTTTTTTGCCGCTAAGACCGGGCAGCGTACCCACACGATGCCGAGACCAGTACGGTCCCGACGAATTTCCCCTGTCTTGACCTGGTCTGTGGCACATTCTCCAGCTCGCGCGACAGCGGTGACAACCTCATCTGGGGTTACGGAGTCGTCCAGGTTTGACAGGCGCAGCTCTGCGCACTTAGTCGGCCTGGAGACTCGGACTCCATCACCCAATTTTTCCTTCAATTCCTTTGCCAGCTTATCGGCCATCTCGCCACTCCCGGCAACTCCAGGACCCTTGCACCAGTGGCTGCTCTCCGGAAGCGCAGAGCCGAGATGCCAAGGTCGGCGAGATTTACTTTGGCCTTGGCCTCAGCCAGCACATTGGCATAGGTCACCCCCTTTGCCTCCGCCTCCGGTTGCAGCGTCAGCACTACTGCTGCCGACCGTGGTGGACGGAGATTGCGAGCACCTTTTTTCGGGCGTGTCTTTTCCTTCCGCGCGTTTGTCTGCGCAGGCGTCTTCTTTTTTGCCCCCCTGGTCCCTTTTTTCCATTTCTGGTCTGACTTTGTGGGCTCAGAAGGAAGTGTATGTGCCTCTCCCGCATCGGTGGCGTGCTGCGAGCTCACTTTTTTAGCCTTCTTGTTTTTCTTTCCGTCTTTAAATTCCTCCTCCGGTGTGATGTTTCTCGGTGGTGCCTTCGGAGTTTGTCTTGCTGCAGCCGCTTCTTTGGCAGCCAGACTGGTTCTCTTAGGCTTCGCTTTGGGTTCAGTGCTTTTGTCAGTGGAGACGGAAGGAGCGACCGTCTTCGTTGTCATTAGTGGCTGGGGTTGAGAGGTCGTGGTATTTGAACCTTGATCCCCAGGCATGACGGGGGCAGCCTGCGCTGTCCCATCAGCTGCTAATGCGGGTCGAAGCCTGGGCTCCGATAGCATACGGCACTCAATGCCATCCATGTGGGCAGCATGACACCACAGCGCGGGTACTTGCCCGTTCTGTGGTGTCACAGGGGATAGGGACCCCCTGGAGTAGTTTATACTTTTTATAGCCACTCATTTTTTTGCTATTTTTTTAGGAGGTATGCCCCCCCTCTGACGTTCGTGACTGGGCTCCCCCCAGCCACGCATCCCATCAGCACGCCAGTCACACCTTGGGATTGGGGATTTTTTATAGTGGTTAACTCCACGCGACCCTTCTCTCAGTGAGAAAGATCCTCGTTCCGCTCAGTGCGGGCTACGAGTTGCCCGACGGTGGCCGTAGCCACAACATCGCGTCAGGTGGTCCAAGCCACCAATGGCAGCTCTTGTATAGAGCTCCAACTTCGTCCCAGTGGGACCTGGCGTCTCGCACTGTGCCCTCTGCTGGTTTCAGAGGGACACGCGGAGCCGCCCCCCGTGTGCTGTTCTTAGTCTGGCCCCTCTCCTCAGGCCTGTCCGGTTTGGGAGGCCCTATCCGGCATAGCCCTGAGGGTCATTGGAGCACGAAAGCCCCTTCACCACGGCAAGGTGACAGCAATCGAAGGGGAACCTTTTTTTTTTCTTTTTGCCGCCTCGTCGCTAAAAGGCGAGACCACGGGAACTCCGAAGTATACTACCGTGGCCTCGCCAGCGGCTGGCTGTTGAGCCTCCTCTCTGAGGAATTTGTCCTCTTACGCTGGGTATGGCGTGGCTAGATGCCACGCTCTTCGCCTCGAGGACCTATACCTTTAGGGTGACAGTCGTCCCCGTGACTGCCCCCCGGAGGTCCTCCTTAAGGCGGCAAGCGGCGGTCATGGGCGACTCGCCTGCGCCCGGGTCTCTTGCGCCGCATCGGGTGAGCTTCCACGTCCTGCTCCCGCGCGCGCTCAGAGGCTTCTTTCTCCGTCATTACTAGTTGACTGTAGTAAGACACCGCCTTCCATTTAGTCCTATTTTCTAGGATGCCCCTTACGACGCTGGGTAGCGACAAGTCGCTGCCGACCACCGCGGTCAGCTGGTTCCGCGCCTCGTTCCACCCCCTGCACTCTGCCAGCGTGTGCTGTGCTGTGTCTTCAGCATTATCGCAGTGATGACACGCTGGCGTTGGCTCCCTCCCGGATATTTTGCACAGGTACTTCCCAAAGCACCCATGGCCCGTAAGCACCTGTGCGAGGTGGAAAGTTACCACTCCATGTTGTCTCCCTATCCATTCTTTCAGCATGGGCTGGATCGCGTTGACCGTCCAGTGGCCGGCACTTGGGGTCTCCAGTCTTTCGCCCCACTTGCGAAGGAGTAAATCGTGGGCATTTACCCTCCAGCGCTTCACCTCCTCGAGCATAGGCTCTTGCCCTCTAGCTCTCGACTCCGCGATCTGGGTGTACACTCCTGCCAGAGCTTCTGCGTCTAAATCCCAAGGAGGTGTCCCAGCGAGTGCGCAGGCTGCCTCGCAGGAGATCGTGCGGTATCCTCTGATGACTCTTATCGCCATGACCCTTTGCGGTCTTCGCAGAAGGGACTGGTTGTGGGCGTTGAGAGCATCAACCCAGATGGGCGCTCCATATAGGGCCATCGACCGCACTGCCATAGTGTACAGACGGCGGCAGCCCACGTTAGGTCCTCCTACATTTGGCAGAAGCCGGCTTAGTGCTCCGGCTGCTCCCAACAGTTTTGGAGCTAGGCGCTTGAAGTGTTCCTTGAAGTTCCACCGGCTGTCGAGGACAAGTCCCAGATATTTCATTGTCGACCCGATGCCGATGGAAACTCCACCTACCATTAGTTGAGCGCCCGCAGGGGGCGCTCTTCTGGGTCCATGAAAGCAGAGAGCCTCCGACTTGTTGAGAGCAACTTCTAATCCCAGCTTACGGATCCTACCCACCACTTGAGCCACTCCCGCTGTTGCTTTTATGGCAGCTTCCCTAAATGTACTAGCCGACGCGGTAACGAGAGTGTCATCGGCGTAGCACGTCAGTTCCACCCCCGGGGGATTTCTGCCGCGGAGCACCCAGTCATAGCCGATGTTCCACAGGAGTGGTCCCAAGACTGACCCCTGTGGAACTCCGCATGACATAGGTTTCTGGTGCCACTCATTTTGTGCGGGGTATTTTACCGCCCTATCGGATAGGTACGACTCGATGACTTTCCGCAGGTAAAGCGGTACGGTGTGATATCTAAGCGCCTCTTGAATGCAGCCCCAAGGCAGGGTGTTAAAAGCATTTGATATATCCAAAGATACTGCGAGGACAACCCCGCCTTGGGACACCGTCTCCTCCGCCAAGACTTTGACTCGGGCGATCGCGTCGACGGTGGATCGACATCGGCGAAAGCCATACTGCTTTTCACTTAGATTTGGCCCTGCGTTTTCTAGATGCTTGACGAGGCGGAGCGAGATGACTCGCTCAAAGAGTTTGCTCACCTCGTCGAGCAGTACGATTGGGCGGTATGCTGACGGTGAGTCGACCGGACGTCCTTCTTTTTGGATGAGGACTAGTTTTCCCGTCTTCCACGCTCGTGGAAATCTGCCCTGTCCAAAGCATGCACTGAATATAGTGCCCTAACTCGGAGTTCGAGAGGCCCCAGTGCTACTACCCATGCGCGGCCAGGTATACCGTCCGGACCCGGTGCTGTATTCTTCTGCTTTAGGCGTAGCACTGCGGCTCCTAGTTCTCCCTCGGTAACTTCTGGCAAATTTGGAGCCTCTTCATTAGTGCCAGCCAAATGTTCCGGCAGTGCCATCAGAGGTGGTGTGTGGTCAGCTCTGTCCGGGAACAGAGTGTTTACCACTCGCTGCAGGAGCTGGGGCTGAAGGGCCTGTGTCAGTGGTGGGGTCCACGGACGGAGTTTGCACCTCACCATTTTATATGGTCTTCCCCACGGGTCTTTGTTGAGACTCTCCAGCATCTCCTTTTCGGCTAGGTCTTTCGCTCTTCCGATCGCAGTTTGCAGCGATACGACTAGGTTTCTGTATGCTGCGTAGAGCTGGGCCTCTTCGTCAATATCACGCCGTTGTCTTCTGCGACTTCTAGTATACTGGCGCCGCGCCGCAATACAAGATTTTCGCAATTGAGCCAATTCTGTAGACCACCAGTATACCTTTTGCTGTGGCGGACGGGGCCCAACCCTAGGCATGGCTACATCGCAGTTGTCGGTCATGGCATCCAGAAGCCACTGTGATTCCCCTTCAATGTCCAAGGGACCACCGGCTGCCGGTAGCCAGGACTTAACTAGAGCCGCTTCCTCCAGTAGTTCGCGATTCAGACGTTTCATTGCCCACCGTGGGCTGTCCCCTTCCATGGGGTTTCTTGGGCCTGTTGTTATCGTCTGGAGTGTAGAAACATCGTACCTTATGTACCTATGATCCGAAAGGGTCTCTACGTCCTCCAGAACTTCCCAGCTCTGGACACGACGAGCTAGAGCAGCGTCGGCAAAGGTAATATCGACAATTGAGCCACCTTGTTGTCGCACGCATGTGTGTGCTGTTCCACGGTTCACTACCTGTAGATCATAGGCCACAGCCCACTCCTCCAAGCACTGCCCGCGAACATCCGTTACAGTGGAACCCCACGCCCCGGACTTTGCATTAAAATCTCCGGCAATTAACACGGGTGTGGGATGCAGCTGCCTGGCTACGGCGCCCACCTCTGTAAGGAACTGCTCAAAATCCGCCAGGTTCTTGTTGGGCGAAAAGTAGCATCCTACTACTGCAATGCTATCATGGATTGCAGCTACGTAGCCGTGACCCTTTATAATGCCTTGAAAGGGTGGGGAGCCCGCTAAGCTCCGCGACACTAGGGCAACGGTATTGTCTACGTCCCCAACCCATCCTGTACGGGTAGGTACGGAGTATGGCTCCGCAATTACCGCTATATTTATCAACCACTCTGCCATGCTCTGGAACAGGAGATCCTGAGCCCTGGCACAGTGGTTGAGATTCGCCTGCAGCACTTTAATGGCCATATTTATTTTATGTCATTTGTAGACTCCATCTGTACCTCATCCACAGTAGGGGTGGGTGAGCGTACGGGCTGGCTGGGCGGCGAGGGGGCCCGGGAGATATTTCCAGCCTTGGTCTTTGATCTCTTTCGAGGGGCAGTACAGGTCATGCTACCTGTCCTATGCCCCGCTTCTTTGCCAGATGCTGCACAAAGGGTGCAGTGTGGCTTCGCTGTGCACTCCTTCACCCTGTGTCCCGTCTGGCCACAGCGGTAGCACAGTTCGGATCTGTCGATCTCAGAGAGACATTTCGCCTTTACATGACCCACCTCGAAGCATCGGTAACACCTTTGGGGGCGAGTTTCAAGGAGCTTCACTTGCGCTGATACCCAGCCTATAAGCAGCCTTCCTGCTTCGGTTACTTTTTTGGCAGCAGCGACTGGACACCGAACCCACACAGAGCCTAGACTCCAGGGGTCCAGCTTTATGTCGCCAACTTTCACTTCCTGGGTTACACACCCCCCAGCTCGTGCTATCGCTTCAGCGATATCCTCCGCTATGACTGAGTCGTCAAAGCCCGATACGCGTAGTTCGACGCATTTTGTGGGACGGGATACGCGCACCTCTTCGGAACTAAAGAGCTGGCTAAGTTTTTCAGCCAGTTTGTCCGCTTTGGGTCCACTAGTGGCCCCTGATATTTCCAGCAATCGTGCGCCAGTAGCTGCGACTTTGAACCGGACTGACTGAATTTCGAGCTCGGATAGGTTTACTTTTTCTTTAGCTGTGGCAAGAACACTTTTATAAGTGATGCCCTTGCCTTCAGCTTCTGGCTGTAGGGACAGAACTACAGCTGAGGAGCGGGGTACCCGTAGTTTTCTCGCCTTTTGTGCTTGAGTCCGCGGTGCCACTTTCCCTTGTGATTGTGTTCGCTTTTGAGCAGGGTTAAGCTTGCGGGCTGTGGCGGAATCTTTGGCTGATGATCCCTGTACAGCTTTCTTGGCCTTTCTGCCTACTGCTTTGCTCCAACTTCCTTGTGCCGAGGTAGGCGCGTCGATCACTGCTGTTGCCTTACGTATTTGCCTGGCTTCGGCCGCCTCCTTAGCAGCCAAACTGGCTTTTTTACGCTTCGGTTTGCGTTTTGTCTGCTTCTCGTCGTCGGGCATAGAAGACGCGGAGGAAGGAACCGCTTCCATTTCTGGCACGGACGCATGTCTAGTAGGACCTGCAGGGGCAGTCTGTGCTGCCCGCTGATCGGAGGCCAGAGGTGGCCGTATCCGTGGCTCCGGAAGGAGGCGACACTCTAGGGTTTTGAGTCGGGCGTTTAGCATGTCATCCAGTTGCGAACGGTTTTTGTTCAGCGCCTCCTCAACGAGCTGTCTCATTTCTGACTCGGATGTCACGGCAGGTTGGTTGCGTATTTCTTGAACCTGTCGTCGCAGTTCCGCTAGCTGGCATGAAAGTTGTGCATTTGCTGCCTCAAGACGGGCTACTTCTTCTGTCGCAGTACGCGTCCTTAGCTCCTCGAAGATATCACCGATAGCGGCGACTGAGTCCTTAAGGAGTCTTTGGTGTGTGCCCTTTAGGTGACCTGACGTGGAAATTACGTGCTTCACAGCATTAAGGGCTCCCTGCATCTTTGCTTCTAGGGCGTTTGATGTTAAATCCTCCTGGCTATGGCCAGATTGGCCTGGTAGGAACCGGTTAATTTGGCCTCTGCCCCGGTTCGGTGTCCCCTTGAGATATTTGTTGCGCAGGGGCATGCCTCCTTCACTTTCAGATCTGCGGTCATTTTCGGAGCCAGATGTTCCCTCTTCAGTGGGTTGTTTGACGCCGGGTTTGCGCCAGTGTTTCCCGGTGGGGATGCTTCCTCTTGAGCTCACCGTTGCCTCGGATGAGTCAGACCCCGAAAGCTGGGTCTCTTCCACCTCTTTTTCATTGGGGATCGCAGTTTCCGACCCCGACCTACCGCTTTTTGGTGCGGGTGCATGGGCCACAGGCTCGTGGTCGTAGCGGACCGGGACCACCCGTAGGTCCGGAAGCGAACCCCCCAGTGCCTTCGTGCGCGTAATCGTCGCATCTTCATTATGGACATCCGTCACCCCGCTATGCGAAGGGACAGTTGTCGTCGGCGACCCCGACGTAGCCTCCATGAGCTCTGGGGTGGGCCCGGGTTTCCCCCGCCCCAGCTTCAGAAAATCGGCCCGGGCCCTTCCCGCACCCTGGCCTCGTCCTCTCTTATTGGGCCCGGAGCCGGGCCTTGCTTCGGGGCCGGAAGCATCACCACTGGATACCCCGGAGCCGTCCTCTTCACTCAACAGCCGCTTCCGCAATTCCCCGGATCGGCCTGAGGCAGGAACAGGCAGCGACCCGTCGGAATCGGCCGTTTCGGTGTCGGCGTCCGTTGCCAGCGGCGAATAATCCATGTCTTCCCTGGGAAGATCGCGCGCTTCCACTTTCCCGGGGGAAAAGAATTCCTCCCGATCTGGTGAGAGCATAACTAGGGCACCGCGGGCCCTCCTCCCACAAAACACCCTCGTGGGAATTGGTGTGGGGGACCGCACGAACTCCTGCGGTGCTATGGGCGCCTCCTCCTTTTCGTCCTCGCCCTTCTCGACATCGGGGATGGCGTGGCGTATAAAGCGCCCCGCTTTGTCCCGGACTGGGCGAAACTCCATCGTAGGGAGGTTTGGAGAGGGTGCCTTTGCACCTTCCTTGTCCCCTCCTCCGCGCAATCTTAAAACTAATCCGCATGCATCTTTGTCCAGTAAACATTTGCCATGGTCGTCGTTGTTTTTACTTCTTGAGTGCTTTGCCCCCCCAGAATACGATGGGCAGCATGTCACCACAGCGCGGGCACTTGCCCGTTCTGTGGTGTCACCGAGGATTGGGACCCCCTGGAGTAGTTTATACTTTTTGTAGCCACTCATTTTGTTGCTATTTTTTTAGGAGGTTTGCCCCCCCTCTGACGTTCGTGACTGGGCTCCCCCCAGCCACGCATCCCTTCAGCACGCCAGTCACACCTTGGGATTGGGGATTTTTTATAGTGGTTAACTCCACGCGACCCTTCTCTAAGTGAGAAAGATCCTCGTTCCGCTCAGTGCGGGCTACGAGTTGCCCGACGGTGGCCGTAGCCACAACATCGCGTCAGGTGGTAAAAGCCACCAATGGCAGCTCTTGTATAGAGCTCCAACTTCGTCCCAGTGGGACCTGGCGTCTCGCACTGTGCCCTCTGCTGATTTCAGAGGGACACGCGGAGCCGCCGCCCGTGTGCTGTTCTTAGTCTGGCCCCTCTCCTCAGGTCTGTCCGGTTTGGGAGGCCCTATCCGGCATGGCCCTGAGGGTCATTGGAGCACGCAAGCCCCTTCACCACGGCAAGGTGACAGCAATCGAAGGGGATCGAAGGGGAACCTAACCTAACCTAACCTAACCTAACCTAAGCTAATAGGAGGCGATGCCAATTCAAAAAGCATGTGGTGGGGAAGTCCCAGGGAAGATTCCAGAGGTGAGCAGATGAGCGGAGCACTGGAGGAGATGAGCCTTCATATCCTGAATACCGGAAACACCCCAACCTTCGACACCATTAGGGGAGAAACCAGGTATAGCAGCTATGTCGACGTAACGGCGTGCACGACTGACATCCTGGGTCTGATAAACGACTGGCATGTTGAAGAGGGTCTCACGAGCTCGGACCACAATGGCATAGTTTTCACAATAAAACTCAACAAATCACAAGGTTTAAATATCAAGAGGACAACTCGTACATTTAACACTAAAAAAGCAAACTGGGGCCAGTTTCATGAGAAATTGGCCCAAGTTATGCAAGATAAACAACTCACAACACAAGATTTGGACAAAATTCACAACGTAGAACAAATAGACCAAGCAGTGTATGAGTATACAGAAGCCATAAAATACACATGCAGAGAAACTATACCAACTAAAAAGAACACAGAAACCATAACTATGCCATGGTGGTCCGAGGAACTGGCGGGGATGAAGCGGCGGGTCGCAACCAAAAAGCGCAGGGTCAGGTGTGCAGCGCCGGTGCGGAGGGCATACGTGGTGAACTTGTACCTGGAGGAAAAACTCAAATACGAGACAGCTGTTAAAGAAGCCCAAATAAAAAAAAAAAAGCTGGAAGGAGTTTTGCGGTAAGCAGGATGGGGAGGGTGTCTGGGAGGGCATTTACAGGGTGATGGGAAAAATCTCAAAGAGGGAAGAAGACCTACCGCTAGAAAAGGACGGAAGAACACTGGACGCTAGGGATTCGGTGGAGCTGCTGGCGGACACGTTTTATCCCGAAGATCGGGTTGAAAACGATAACGAGAGTCATCGTCAAATGCGACAGCTAGCCGGGAGGGTGAATGCACCGGGTTATGCTGAGATACATGATCCGCCTTTTACCCTCGGCGAGCTACAAAGGGCAGCGAAATCTTTTAACCCAAAAAAAGCTCCAGGGGCAGACGGACTTGCGGCAGATATTTGCAGCCATGCAATAGACCGCGACCCCGGTTACTTCTTAGCCCTAATAAACAAGTGTTTGGCATGCCAATATTTCCCCAAAGACTGGAAGACAGCAACAGTGGTCGTGCTAAGGAAGCCGGGCAAGGACTCGTACACGGTACCCAAGTCCTACAGGCCGATTGGGCTATTGCCACTGCTGGGGAAGGTGTATGAGAAGATGTTGGTTGCACGTCTCAGGTACTATCTGATGCCAAAAATGAGCCCTCATCAATACGGCTTCATGCCCCAGAGAAGCACGGAGGACTCCCTCTATACGCTAATGCAACACGTCCGTAACAAGCTCAAAGAAAAGAAAATGTTGACGCTTGTCTTTGGATATAGAGGGAGCCTTCGACAATGCATGGTGGCCTGCAATCAGAGTACGATTGGCTGAAGAGGATTGCCCGATGAACTTGAGACGTGTAATCGATAGTTATTTGACGGACAGAATGGTCGGCGTAAGGTACGCAGGAGAGGAGTCGAAACGAGGAACCAGCAAAGGGTGCGTCCAAGGATCAATCGGGGGACCCATACTATGGAACCTCTTGCTGGACCCGCTCCTGATAGAGCTTGTCGAGCAGAAGGTGTACTGCCAAGCATTTGCGGATGATGTGGTGCTGGTTTTTGAGGGTGAAACAGCTTTGGATATAGAAAGACGTGCCAACGCCGCACTTGAACATGTTCGGGCGTGGGGTGTCAAAAATAAGCTCAAATTCGCACCGCAAAAAACCAATGCGATGGTGGTAACGCGTAAGCTCAAATATGACACACCGCGCCTTCACATGGGTGGGATCGATGTGGGCGTGTCCCGGGAAATAAAGCTACTCGGACTCACGATTGATGCAGCGCTAACATTCAACTCGCACATAACGAATGTTTGTAAAAAAGCATTGAATATGTATAAACATCTTGCCAGGACAGCTAGAGTAAGCTGGGGTCTGCATCCTGAAGTCGTGCGGCTAATTTATACAGCTGTAGTTGAACCGACGATTTTGTATGCGGCTAGCGCGTGGGCGCCGGCGGCTAATAAACTGGGAGTGCAAAAGCAGCTAAACGCGGTACAGCGCGGCTTTGCTCAGAAGCTTTGCAGGGCATACCGTACGGTCTCCCTGAACTCCGCACTTGTGCTGGCCGGGATGCTTCCTCTTGATCTCCGAATACGAGAGGTGGCCTCATTATATGAGGCCAAGAAGGGAGTACCCCGGCCGGCGCGGGGGGATAGGGAGGTCGAGCGGATGGCCCCAGCAATCCTGGCCCCTCACCCTGCAGACCAGATGGGCCTGACGTTTATTAGCCTGGTAGACCAACAGCAGGTGGATAACCACAGCGAGTTTGATATTCGGATATTCACGGATGGGAGCAAGATCGGGGGCAAGGTCGGAGCCGCACTATCCATATGGACCGGCGAAACCGAGATCAAAACCCACAAGTTTTCTCTACCCGGGTACTGTACGGTCTACCAGGCTGAGCTCTTGGCCATATACAGAGCGACTAGAGTGATACTGAATCATGGTGCGACCTCCTTCGGAGTATATAGCGACTCCATGGCCGCCCTGCAAACGGTCACCAACTATAGTTGCCTTCATCCCCTAGCAGTAAACACAAGAGATAACATAAAAGCCATATCTCTCCAGAGCAAAATAATCACCTTGTTCTGGATAAAGGCACACGCAGGATTGGAGGGCAACGAGAGGGCTGACCAATTAGCGAAAGCGGCCGCAACAGGCTCCAAGCGAAGACCCGACTATGACCTGTGCCCAGTGTCACACGTCAAGAGGGACATCCGCATGGCGACCATCGAGGAATGGAGTAGGAGATACGCAGCCGGCAGCACCGCTTCAGTTACGAAAATGTTCTTTCCGGATGCGGTGGCGGCATACCGGACGGTACGTAAATTAGAAATTACTAGCGTAACAACACAAATAATGACGGGGCACGGTGGGTTCTCGGAATACCTAAATCGCTTTGGGTGTAAAGACAACCCAGCGTGCATATGCGATCCTGCCGTGGACGAAACGGTCCCACACCTGTTGTTCGAGTGTCCAGTCTACGACCAAAAACAACTCGAGCTTGAAATAGAATTGGAACAGAAAGTTACTATTGCAAATGTACAAAGTTTAATGGAAAGTACAAGCAGAGAAAAATTTCTAAAATATTGTGTAAATATTGCGAATAGAGCCATTAAAAGAAACAGCACCAGATAAAGAAAAATATGTTATCACAATATACTGTGTTATATAAGAGATAAACATATAAGAACGAAATGTAATAAATAAATAAAGTGTAATGCACTGTATAAATTAGAAATGTTGAAAATGTATGTGTATAATTTTAAATAGAATAACTAGATAAGTACTATTGAAAACTAAAATAAACACCGGCTTCTCTTTCTTTTCCCTGTTCAAATATATCAATAAAATAAAAGATAGTAGGTATATAGAATTGGGAGTCCCACCCATAACAGACAAAAGATGATGGATGCCAGAAAGATACAGTATGAAGTATGGAAGTACGAGCAGTAAAAATGTGAGAACTGGAACGAAAGTGTTATCGTAGGAAACCTCCGATAATGTTGGAGATAGACTGTAAAAAAAAAAAAAAAAACCTAACCTAACCTAACCTAACCTTTTTTTTTTTTTTTTGTCGCAGGGAAAATGCATTTACGCATCCTCCCGGGGCCCAGGGAAGGCCCATTAGTGGGGGGTATGTGGGACTCGCCCCTCCGGACACCCGTATCGTAGGGATACGGGGGGAGGGGAATACCCACTAAAAACCCTGCGGCGTTTCCGTCCGTGCCGTTAAGGGGGTGCAATGGGTTCGCAAGCATGTCTATCCACGGCACCCCCCGGCAGTCCCGGCTATCGCCGGATTTCCGTCACCAAAGGAGGGCGAGTCAGCAAACGCGTAACTGACTCTCCCCTCGACATGTAGGACCGTGCAATGCGGGTCCCCAACCCGCGGCCCTACTGGGGAAGGTCACGGTTTACCGCGGCAAACCGTCTGCGCCTCCTCCCCACTCGTCTGCGTCGGTTCGGGAGCGCGTTGGGATCATCCTCGCGCTCCCGTTCCTCGGTCTCCTTCTGTGAGACGACCGTGTCACAGAAGGTAACCACTGCCTCCCAGGATCTCTCACTGCCCAGCATGGCCGCTACAACACTGTGCAGCGAGAGATCAGCCGTTCCTATGGCTACCACCATAGCATTTCGCTCCACGGCCCAGCGGCTGCACACTTCCAGAGTGTGCTGGGCCGTGTCATCCTCGTCGCCACATTGGTGGCAGATTGGGGTAGGCTCTCGGCCTATTATTTGCAGGTAATGACTGAAGCACCCGTGTCCAGTCATTACCTGCACCAGCCTGTACCCCACCTTCCCATGCTTGCGGTCGAGCCAGGTGTCGAAAGACGGGAGGAGTGCCCCTATGGTGCGGGTTCCATAAGGGCTGTCCTCCAGGTCGCTCTTCCACCTGTCTCTTGCTCTTCTCTTAGCCGCGCTTCTGGCAGCCCTCACTTCCTCAGGAGCTGGGTATTCTCCCGTCTCCCTGCTCCGTATTCGCCGCCTATGAGCCTCCGCGAGCACTTCGGCGTCTAGCTCCCAGGGTAGTGTTCCCGCCAATGCGCAAGCCGCCGCTCCGGCCACCGTGGTGTAACCCCGGATTATGCGCTTGGCCACTACCCTCTGGGGTCTCCGCAACAGCGCCTTGGTTGTCGGAGCCAGCTTATCCGCCCAGATCGGGGCCCCGTACAGGGCCATGGATCTGGCCACCCCAGCGTATAGCCGCCTGCAGGCATGGGAGGGTCCTCTCACATTGGGGAGAAGCCGTCCCAGCTCTGATGCCGTCGCCACTATACGGGGAGCCATTCGCTTGAAGTGCTCCTCGAATCTCCACCGCCTGTCTATAGTGAGGCCCAGGTATTTGATGTGCGGTTTTACCTGGACCTCCTCGTCGCCTATTCTGAGAGATGCGCCCGCCGGGACCCTCCATCCTCTCCCACCGAACACTATACCCTCGGTTTTTGGGAGGGATACCTTTAGTCCAAGCAGGCGGATCCTCAGAACCATTAGTTCCGTCGCCACCTCAGCCCTCCTCATCAGCTCCCTCAGCTCCCCTCCCCGAACGGCCACCATTGTGTCGTCAGCGTAACACATGACTGACATCCGGGGGAGCAGCTCAGCACGGATGGCCCAGTCGTACCCAATATTCCAGAGTAGGGGTCCGAGTACCGACCCCTGGGGTACTCCGCAGGCCATCCGTCTCTCTATTCGTCCATTTGGCGTGTCGCAAACCACCACCCTGCCAGTTAGGTAATGATCTACGACACGCCTTAAATATAGGGGCACCTCATGGAATTTGAGGGCCTCTCTGATCACCGAGTACGGGAGGGAGCCGAAAGCGTTGGCGATGTCCAAAGACACCGCTATTACTCCTTCCCCCCTCCTTTGAGCGTCTTCTCAGAAGGCCCTCAGTGCCCCCAATGCGTCCATTGTGGACCTCCCGTTCCGGAACCCGTACTGTCTTTCCGACAGGTTGGGCCCCCTCTCGTTTAGGTGCCTAGTGATCCTGGACGAGACAATCCTCTCCATCATTTTCCCCGTCTCGTCCAGCAACACTATCGGTCTCCATCCGGAAGGGGAGTCCGCAGGCCTAGTCTCCTTCCGGATGAGGCACACTATTCCCTCTTTCCAGCACCTTGGAAACCACCCCTCCTTCAAACACTGATCGAAGGTAGTTTTGAGGCGGTCACCAAGGTGCTCCATCACGATCGGCAGCATCCTACCCGGCACTCCGTCGGGGCCCGGGGCCTTTTTGCAGGCACTAAGCCTATGGGCCACCATCGTCATTTCCCCCTCTGTAACAGGGGGAACTTCCTCCAGTTGCTCCGGCTCTTCTGCACGTGGGGCAGCCATAGCAGGCGGACTGAAATCGAGGGCCGGCGGAAACAGTCCCTCCAGTATGTTTCGGAGGAGGCTCGGCTCCATAGTGTCTGCGGGAGCTGCTCGCCGGAGTTTCTTCCTGACGAGCTTGTAAGGCCGTCCCCATGGGTCCTTATCTAAGGAGGCCAAGAATGCCTCATGTGCCATATCCTTAGCCGAGGCTATGGCAACATTGAGGGCCGTCTTGGCATCCTTTAGGGCGGCGTACAGTTCGTCGTTCTCCTCCTGAGTGTGCCTCCTCCTTCTACACCGCGTGTATCTCCGCCGGGCCGCATTGCAAGTGCCCCGCAACGCGGCTACCTCCGGGGTCCACCAGTATGTGGCCATTTTTGCTTTGGCCGGCCCTGCTCTCTTCATCGAGGCATCACACGTCCTCGTCAGGGATGTTCGGAATGACAGGGCCAGGTCCTCCGCACTGGCCTCTGGCACTACTCTTAGACCCCATCTGGCTTCTATCAGCGCCGCCTCCACTGCTGCCTCCCTGTCTAGGGAGGACAGGCTCCACCTCGGTCGACCCGCATTGTTGTCCGGCCTTGGCTGCTGAATTTGCCGGGATCTAGAGACTCTCATTCTGATGTACAGATGGTCTGAGAGGGTCTCCGTGTCTTCCAGGACTCGCCATTCTGCAATCCTTGCTGCCGCCATCGGGGAGGCGAATGTGATGTCCACAATTGATCCTCCCTGGCGGCGGACGCAGGTATTGGCTGTGCCCTTGTTGACAACCTCCAATCCTACCCCGGCCACCCAGTCCAGCAGAGTATCGCCTCTCGGGTCTGTCCAAGGGGAGCCCCAGGCAGCGCATTTGGCATTCAGGTCTCCCATGACCATTATGGGAGACGGGAACGCCCCAGCCACCGTCCGTCCTACCCTCTCCAGGAAGTCCTCAAATTCCCTTAACGGTCTGTTGGGGGAGAAGTAGACCCCTACGACTACCGTATCCCCCATTTTGGCCGCCACATAACCGGAGCCAGAGGAGACCCTAGAGAGGGGAAGCCCTCCATAAGCCGGCACCACAATCGCTACTGTCCCGTCCCTGTCACCCACCCAGTTAGGTTGATGGGGGACGTAATACGGTTCCGCCACAATCGCCACTGCAATACCCCACTCCGCCATGTGCTGGATCATTTGATCTTGGGCACGGGCGGAGTGGTTTAGGTTGCATTGGAGCACCTCTGCCTTTTGTGGTGTATTACGCGTATTAGGCATCAATGCTCCATTTGTTCGCGGTCCGCCCGGTTCTCTTCGACTCCTGGAGGAGTGGCCGGGGGAGCGGTCCGAGGACCACCTGCGCCCATCAGTTTTCCTCTCACTGGGGGAGGGGAGCAAGCCTGCCCGCCCATCACATGCTCTGCATTGCGGCCGATTTGGTGGCAGACAGCGCACCATGGGGTCTTCGCCATGCAGTTCATACTCATGTGACCGGGCCTGCTACACCTGTAGCACCACTCCCCCCTGTCCACCGGCGACGGGCACAGCGGCCTTGTGTGACCCGTCCCCATGCAGCGGTAGCACCGCAGCGGCAGCTGTTCGAGGACCTCCACTTTTGCCGCCGACCATCCCAGAATTATTCTGCCCGCCGTACTGATGGTTATAGCCGTCGATATAGGGCACCTCAAAATGACAGATCCAGTCCCGTTGGCCGCCATTCTGATGGCGCCCACCGAAATCTGGTCTTCGCCGCATCTGCCTCTGGCGGCGACCTCCTTCTTCAGGATCTCCGCCGTGACTGATTCGTCAAAGTCAGAGATCCTGACCTCGGCCTTTTTTATCGGCCGGTACACCTCCGCGACATCCTCGACCAGGCCGCGAAGCCGCTCTGCCAGCAAGTCCGCCGCCGTGCTACTTTGTGCCCCAGGGACCTCGATTATTCGCGCCCCTGTGGCAGACCTTCTCACCCTGAGGTGGTCCACACCCACCTCCGCCAACTTGATCGTGGTGGCCCTCTCCATGACAGACTTATAGTCAGTCTGTGCGTCCGGCTTGAGAGCCACCACAACTGCCGCCATTGTTGGGACCACTAATTTCGGGGCCGCCGTCCTGTTTTGGGCATTGCCCTTTGCCACGTTCTGACGTTGGGGGGTCTGGGCTGGAGGAGCAGCGCCCTTGCTCTTACCCTTCCCCTTCCTTACCACCTCCGTCCATGCCATCCCCGGGGGCTCAGGTGGCGGCTCCATTGGGCGAGCTACCCCTTTCCCTCGCCTGGGCACAGGTTGGCTCCTTGGCGCAGGCTTGGCCCGTTGAGCTGGTGCGAGCGGCAGTTGGGACGGTGCAGTCACCTGGGGGGCTGGCTGGGAGGCCCCTCCTTTCTTCTTGGTTTTAGCAGAAGAGGGGAGGGGGCTGGGCTCGCCTCCCCTCTCTAAACCGCCTCGGCTTACGTTGGCCACCCCTTCCTGCGCCAGTGGCGCCCTACTTGTCGATGCCAGGGATGGCCGGAGAATGGGCTCCGGCGGCAGCCGGTCCACGACTCCCTGCAGGCGGACATTCACCATATTGCCCAGGGAAATGAACACTTTGTGTTCAAAGTCCCCTAGGCGACTGTCGATCCGTTGCATCACCTCCTCGAGCAGGGTGGACGTGTTACCGTCACTTTCTGGCCTTGGTTCCGCCACTTGGTTGTTCCGCTCCGAGAAGGCTGTGCGTAGCGCCTTCGTTTCAGCTCGCAGGTGTGCCAGCTCCTCCCTCATCCGTTTGTTGTCCGCTCTAAGCGAGCGGACAATCTGTGCCTCCCCCAGTGAGTCTGCGAGGCTAAGCAGCTCTTTGCAGGCTGCATTCATGTGTCCCCAGACCTCCCCCTTTAAGTTCTTGCTCTTGGAAGCCTGCTCTAAGATCGTTTCCGCGCAGCGCCTGATGCCCTCACCAGGGGCCTCCATTTCCGCGTCCGCGCTCTCCGATAAAGGACTGCGGGACCGCGCGCCCACATCCCTCCTCAGCACGGTTGGACGTATGTCCTCCAGCTCTCCGTAGTCCCAGGCTAGGTCCACCAGGTCCGCCTTCCGCAATTTGGCCTTAGCGGCGCTGATCCCCGTGTAATGGCCCTTGCCATGGCTGCGTTGGGAAGCGTTCCGTAGGCGCTCTGAGGCGTCCTCGTTACTTATCTGACCCTCCAGATGCCTTTTCTCCCCTTTTTTTTTAAGTCGTTCCTTGCTCAACTCTACCTTTTTCCTACCCTCCCCAACGACTTCCCGACCGTCACCTTCCTCATCGCTCGACATGTCAAACACGTCCAGATTCTCCCTTGCTTCCGCCCATAATCTCCCCCTAGGTGGACTGGGGGAGATATCACCCCCTCCAATATACCCCCTAGAGGATTCACCCCTATTACGGCCATCCTCCAGCCTCCCACAATGGCTCCTCCTATGGGTCACTAAACCGGCCCCCACGCCCAAATTTCCCGGGTTACCCCCCGGTAAAACCACCTCCCTGGCATCCCCCCCGGGATTCCAACCCGAATCCAAATTTTCCCCCTCCATAACTATGGAGGGGGCGACCACAGAATTAATTTCCCGAAAATTGGTCAAGTGTGATCTGCGTCACACTCGACAAACTTAAGAAAATTAGTTTTGACGATTTTTCCCCCCCCTTAGACTCGTCCAAAAAATTTTTTCCAAACGTTGTTATTTGGAAAAAAGTTTTCCCCTCTTAGCCCCGAGCCTAGAGCCTCGCCATCTACGCCATCTGCGCCATCTACGCCATCTACGCCGCCTGCGCCACTTCGCCACTTCGCCACTGCGCCACCTCGCCAGCGGCGCCGCGCTGCTTCGCTACCGTGCTGCGCCACTTCGCCGCCGCGTCGCGCTGCCTCGCCAGCTCGCCACTCGCTGGCTTGTAGCTGTGCCGCGCGCCCTCGCCACCGCGCCGCGCCATCTCGCCAGCTCGCCACTCGCTGGCTTGTAGCTGTGCCGCGCGCCTTCGCCACCGCGCCGCGCCACCTCGCCAGCTCGCCACTCGTTGGCTTGCAGCTGTGCCGCGCGACCTCGCCATCGCGCCGCGTCCCCTCGCCAGCTCGCCACTCGTTGGTTTGTAGCTGCGCCGCGCGACCTCGCCACCGCGCCGCGCCACTTCGCCAGCTCGCCACTCACAGGCTTGTAGCTGTGCCGCGCGACCTCGCCACCGCGCCGCGCCACTTCGCCAGTTCGCCACTCACAGGCTTGCAGTTGTACCGCGCGACCTCGCCACCGCGCCGCGACCTCGCCACTTCGCCACCCACTGGCTGGTAGTTACGCAACGCGTCTTCGCCATCGCGTCGCGACTTCTCGCCAGCTCGCCGCGCAACCTCGCCACTGAGCCGCGTCCCTTCGCCAGCTCGCAAATTGCTGGCCTGTAACTGCTCCGTGCTCCTTCGCCACCGGGAGCCCTCGCCACTTCGCCGTTGCGCCGCGTCACCTCGCCACTTCATTGACAGCTGCTACGCCACCTCGCCACTTCGCCAGCACTCTTCGGATACTTATGCTTGCACACATCAAACTGTAGTAAGTAATTGCTCTATTTAAATAATTACATATCGCAAAATGAGGTTGGCACGCACACCACCTGCATCACCCCGCAAATCGGGAGAAAACCTTACAGAATGCAGACAAGGGGATAATAATAATACCCCTGATGCAGTAATAGAAACAGCTTTACAAATAAACGACCAGACCGGCACAGCAAATGGCAGTGCAAACCTGAACCTCGTCAGCGAGAGGAGCCAGGAACACGCAGTGGAAGACGGCAATGAGCCCCCACCGGTATGTGAGGAACAAAATTCGCCTACGCTGCCACAAACCCAAAACCCAGATTTGACATTACCATCTAGCAGCACAGCCAAGGTAAGGAAAAATACAAAAATCCAGATCCCTGCTACCCAGGAGGACAGTGATGGGCAGGCTATAAAAATCACCGATACAGAATCTTTTTATCATGAGATAAATAGACTTGCACTTTTCATCGAGAGGAAAGTACAAGAGGGCAAAAGCGTAACAAAAGGAAACAAAAGCTCCATTGTAAAAGCATCGCAAAGAATCATTGAGGCAATAGATAAAATAAAATACATACAACCATGCAGCGCAGGGGACAAGAATGCCCTCATTGATGACAGTATTCCCCCTCCCCCTCTCTCTCCTGCACAAATCAGGCAAGCAATACGAGCAGACGACACACATCAACCAAAAACTCCTGTCGATGTATTGACCGAAAATATAATACAAGGAGTTAGAAAGGAGGTAGAGAAGCTCGCACAGGAGCAAAGAAACATAAGCGTGAAGATTGAGTCCCGCCTTGCTAGCCTGATGCAGGGCTCATACCAAAATGCAAACCCAGACCAGAACCAAAGTAACCAGAACAACGATGAACATAACTATGAGATGACTAATGATAATGAAGAAGGCTATACTGAAGTCCTAAGTAAAAGGGAAAAGAGGAGGCGAGTTCACCAAGAAGCAAATAAAACGAGTGAAACAAATAGAACTGCAAACCCTGCAACAGTATCAAGTAGCAACAATAATAATAAAAACAACTACAACAACAGAAGTAGTAAAAACTTTTCGAAGCCCAGAAAAACAAATGACAACACCCCAACAATTCAAAACAAGAGCACCAGCTACGCTGTCATCCTAGAACCTACGGACCCCCGTATAGGTAGTGTAGACGCCTTTACTGAAGTAGAACAGAAAGTAGATCCGATAGGAATGGGTGTAGGAATAAAAAGTATAAGACATACCAAATACATTAAAGTAGTTATTGGATGCGACTCAGAGAACGACAGACGCGCCCTGAGCGCTGCCATAAAAGAACAGACCACAGGAGTAATTGTTAAAACACCTGAACTACGCCACCCCAGCATTCGACTCCTTGGAGTTATCAACTACAACGCTAACGAAAGAATAATTGAAGCAATAACAAAACAAAATCCAAAAATTGTAGATTATGCAGATAATGAAACAAGAAAACCTAACATAAAATACATACGAAACACCAAAGGACGCAATGATTTAGTCAAAAATGTCATCATCGAAGTAAGCCCACAAATATACAAAAACATACTGCAACAGAGAAAAATAAGAGTGGGATACCAATCGGTCCTTGCAATAGATCAATCACCAATTACACAGTGTTATAAGTGCTCCAATTTTGGTCACCATACTGATAATTGTACATCTAATATTAGTATATGTGGATTCTGTGCTGAGGCACACAACACTCGAATGTGCCCTAAGGAATACACGACCCCCATATGCAATAACTGTCGTGAACTAAACAAAGAACACAATCATACCGCATTTAGCCGCCAATGCCCAGAATGGATAAAATGGGATAAAATAGCAAGAATACCAATACTATATTGCTAAGGGCCTCCCTACAGATAACAATAACAGCACATCTAAACAAATTACTGTAATCCAATGTAACCTAGGTCGAGGACATAATGCCATGCAAGAACTGCTACAACACATAAGAGAAAATAATAAGGATATAATCTGCATGACGGAACCGTACATAGGCAAAAACAAAAACACTGTAAACAACATTGAAGGATACGACATATATCAGTATAGTGATGACAAAAATCCAAGAACAAAAGCATGCATTGCCATAAAGAAAAAACTCCAAGGGTATATAGGACTCACCCAACTAGACACAACTAACTTTATTGCCGTCGAACTCAGTGTTGCAAACAATCAAAAACTCACCGTTATATCCATATATATTGAACCCAATGAAGATCCTATAAATACAATAACACATCTTGAGCAATTTCTACATATGCACCCACACAGACAACTCATCATATGTGGAGACTTTAACGGCTGGCATACTAGCTGGGGATCAATAAAAAATAATGAAAGAGGAAGGGATATATACGACTTAACCATTAACTCTGACTTAATAAATTGTAACATAGGACAACAACCCACTTTCGAAACAGTCACCCACAACCATATAAGAACTTCAATCATTGACCTCACCTTCGCCACACCACGTACTGCAAATAAAATTCTCGACTGGAGAGTTAACGAGGAAATTATTCCATCCTCTGACCATCATGCAATAGAATTTAAATTCACAACAAACTTAATCAGAAATAACAAAAGAAAATCTGCTTCAACATACAAATACCACACAGATAGATCAGTCTGGGAAGATTTCACGAAAAAACTAAAAGAAAACATAGAAGCCAGTAACATATTAGTCATAAAAGTGGAAGAACTTGATCCAAACGGACTTGATAAATATATAAATAACATCACTAACATAATCATAAAAACATGTGACTCCACGCTAACTCTTAAAAGACCCCATCCTAAAATCATTTGGTGGACGGATGAACTGACCAATATGAAAAAGAATGTAATTCTAATACACCATAGACTGCAGGACCTTAAGAAAGGCAACAAAGATATCACTAATATACTGCAAGAACTTCGAGAAGCAAAAACAGCATACGCTTGCAAGATCAGGAAAACCTCGGCAGACCACTTTCGAGATTTCTGTAGTCGTCAGGGCAGAGATGACGTATGGTCTGTCACTAACAGACTTCTGAAACACACACCACAACCCCAGCCGCCTGCCACACTAAAAATGGATAATAACCGCTACACTACATCCACCCTAGATACCGCAGAGAATCTAGCTGACAAGTTCTTCCCGGATGATGTACCTGCTTTTGATACCCCCTATCACAAACAAATCAGAGAAATAGTAAATGAACACATAACAACAACAACAACAATAACAACGATAATGAACCACTATTCACAACACAAGAAATATTAGAAACAATAAAATATATGAACCCTAAGAAGGCCCCGGGCATCGACCATCTTACCGCAGACATCTGTAAATGCTTCATAGAATGCTACCCTGACATCACTACAAGTATTTACAACCGATGCCTGACACTTAATTACTTCCCCACTCCTTGGAAAGTGGCGTATATTAGAACCATTCCTAAGCCCAACAAAATGAATTATAAAGAAATATCGGCATACCGACCCATTGGACTGATAAATGTTCTCGGAAAAGTACTAGAAAAGCTCATATCTACACGGCTTGTTTATTATATGCAAATCAATGACGCTTGCAGCAGCAAACAGTATGGGTTTAGAGAGCAAAGATCCACCACTGACGCTCTCAATAATGCAATTAGTAAATTAAAACAATGCAAGGATAACAAAAAATTAGTAATAGCTATATCGCTAGACATTGCTGGCGCGTTTGATAATGCATGGTGGCCGGCGTTAATCAAACGACTATCTGATATAAATTGCCCAAACAATATTCTTCAAATAATATGTAATTACCTCACCAACCGAAAAATTACTTTAAACTACTCCGATGCAACTGTCACCAAAACACAAACCCGTGGGTGTATACAGGGCTCTGTGCTTGGACCTGTTTTCTGGAATACAGTCGTCGACACCCTACTGGAACAAGAACTAATTGATGGAAATTATCTACAGGCATACGCTGACGACCTATTGCTAATCTGTTCCGGAAAAGATATTCAAGAACTGGAAAATAATGCCAATAGTTTACTGCAGAGAGTGTTCCAATGGGGCGTAGATAACAAACTGGCGTTTGGCCCACAAAAAACTAAGATGATTGCGTATACCTGCAAAGCCAAAGCGGCAAAAATCTACATGAATGGGATCAATATCCCATTCAGTCAACATTTCAAACTACTGGGTGTCATAGTAGATCAACATTTAAAATTCATTCAACACTCAGAACACATCATCAAGAAAGCGCAAAACATCTACAAACGACTATGCATATTCGTGAAACCAACATGGGGGGTACAATCTGAAAACATAAACACCATAAACAGACAAGTAATTGAGCCAATAATTACCTACGCAGCTGAAATCTGGGGGTCAGCAACTAAATACAAAAAAGTATACACCTCCCTACTCAGATTACAACGAGTTTTTGCCATAAAAATTATCCATGGATTTCGCACACTACCAACAATTCCCTCTATCACACTCGCTGGACTCATCCCACTGCCCTATAAAGTGCAAGAAGTAGAATCAATTGAAAGGGTCAAAAGAAATCTAGTCACAAAATATCTACCCAGTGATATACTTTACGATAAAAGGATACCAATAACAGACCTACTCCACCCCACTTTGCGCCCAATAATTGAACTAACAGATATCAACAATGCCAACGACTTAATACCATATTATACTGCTGAAATGCATCGAGTATATACGGATGGCAGCAAACATGACGAGATGGTCGGTGCCGCTATTATGATACATTACCCTGATGGCCGTGGACACACAAAAAAGATTAAACTCCATGCCAGCTGCACTGTCTTCCAGGCTGAAAGTCTGGCCATCCTCGAAGCATGCAAAATGTGCTATACACTAAGACTTATGCAAATAACTATCTTCTCTGACTCTAAAGCTGCACTAATCGAACTGACTAATAGAAATAGCACCAACGCTATTATCAACAAAACCCATAAAACTATAGTTAAAATGCGACAACATGGACAAGATATACAGTTTTGCTGGATAAAAGCACACGCTGGCTTCATGGGCAATGAGGAAGCCGACATGACAGCTAAACTTGCTGCCTCACTACATCGAGCACCAGATTATGCTAAATTCCCCCTATCCTACCACAAAAAGAAATTACGCAAAGACACACTTCAAAAACAAGATAGTGACTATCAAGAGTGTACAACTGGTTCACACCTTAAACAGTGGTTACCCACACGGGAAAAAATCAACACGATTAGAAGTCAAATCAATCTTACGTTCCAAATAACGCAAATACTAACAGGACACGGATATAATAAAACCTACCTTAAAAGGCACCACATCATTGACACCAATGAATGCCCCTGTGATAACAACACACCGCAAACAATGAAACATCTGTTGGAACAGTGTCCCCGATACAATAAAACCCGTGAAAATCATGAAATAATCTGTTACATAATGAAATTACAACCATATAATTTGGAAGAAATTACAAAAAAGGAAGCTACCCTTGAGTCGTTTAAAATACATGTAAACAACATAGTAAATACCCTTAAGAAATTCAACGACACGTAGACCTACTACCAACAGCAAATAACAGTCTGCGTCTAAACACCTACTACAAGCATACCCATACCCTCCTTCATCCCCACCCCTCCCCATCATCACTATTATTATTAACAACACAACAACCCCTACTCCAACCTCTTCCCCCTTCCCTCCCTCCCTCCCTCCTCTCCCTATTACCACAACCAAAATAGCTCAAATTCTCGATAATTCCTATATATATATATATATATATACCTAACCTCACCGTCCTGCACGCTTGACGCCTCGCCGCTACTTCGGCTAGTTCATTCACCCCGGCCTAACCAGCTCGCCGCCATTTGTATTCACACCGGTTCGTTCACCCCACCCTCGCCACCTCGCCACTTCGCCACTTCGCCACTCCACTGAAATATCAGCCCTACACCAATCACCATAATTGCTTACATGGTCCTTTATACATGACTGGCCTCCCTGCACCCTGCATACTGGCTTCACTAGTTTGAAAAGATAAACTACTCTACTGATATTCTGCTACTTCGCCACTACGCCAGATTAATGACCTCATACTCTTCGCCACTTTACCTTCGCCACCTCGCCAGTTCATTGACCTCACTCTTCGCCACCTTACCCTCGCCACTTCGCCAGTTCACTCAGCTCGCAAATAACATGTAGCTTGGAACGCTTAAACAATAAAATGTGTAAAACACCACATACACAATAAAATAAAATAATAATATTAATTACAATAGGCTTTTCACCTCACCCTCGCCAGAACACTACCTATTTTTTTTTTCTACCAGTTCATTCACCTCACCTTCGCCACCTCGCCACCTCGCCAGCACATTCGGACCTAGCCTACCTAAGTAAATAAACCAAAGGGGAAAATACAATAATTAACTGACCAAATAAACGCTGATAATAACTATCTTTGGCACAACTCTAGCTCTAACACTAATAAAAATTTTAAAGACACCCGTATTCTATTAACCTCTTTGAATATCGTGATATCCTTAATACCACTTTTTCATATAACTCCAATAAAATTCAATCAATAAATAAATAACCCGTCCAAATCTCTGCTTGCCCTCAACACCAAAAAACAATAATTTCCTTTCCGTTAATTAAACACGATAAATTACCAACCCTACAACCCTATAACTCAAATCTCTCCTAACTAAATAAATAAATAATTCATAGTAATACGAACAAAAAACTCAATTAAATTTAAAAAATAATAATTATAATGATATAAAAACCATATAAAACAATAGAAATAGAGTAAAACATCTCATGCACTAAATAAAAACAACATAAAGATATTTACCTCACCCTCGCCACCTTCGCCACTTCGCCACCTCGCCGGCACTTCGGGCTTAACCTACCTAACTAAACAAACCAAAGGGGAAAAAACAATAATTAAACTGACTAAACTCACATGGAAAATAACTATTTTTTGCACTAATCTCGTACTAAACTAGACACAATTTTTGATGTTATCCACACACACATAACCCCGTTAGATATTGAGATATTGTTATTAGCACATTCACATATAACTCGTAAAATAGAAATTAATAAAAAATCAATAAACAAATAACCCAATTTAATCTCCCCACTATTTCAACACTAAAATAATAACTACCCCTCTACTACATAATCATATAAATTCAACAGCCTATGGCAATAATCTTTTAATTGGACAAATAACTAAATAACTAAATAACTAAATATAATAAAATAATTTAATATAATAAAATAAAATAAAATAATAAAATAAACAAAATGGTCTGTGAAGACTGCCGTAAGGAGTTAGAAAACATAAAACAACACCTTGCAAAAGCCCTACAGATACAAAGCAGGCTCATTGACGAATTGAGAGATGCTTTCCTTGCGTGTATAAATACGTGTAATTGTAATAGCAGTAACAATAATAATGATAACAATAATACACAACTGGTCAATACACAATCTCAAGCCTCAACTAACATCTGCCGTCCTCCTTCAACTACCTTAGTGAACATACCTGGTTTACAGACACCTCCTCCACCTCTTCCAAACTATGAGCCGCAGGACCTTTCCATGGGCGTGGATTACGTCAACCAAATGATGAACATATCCCCACCTCTTCCAAACTATGAGCCGCTGGACCTTTCCATGGGCGTGGATTACGTCAACCAAATGATGAACACATCCCCACCACCCCTACCACCAACAACATCATCACCACCACCATTCCATTCGCCATCCTTGCCCAATAAGACAACAATTGCAACAAATGCTACTACTATTAACAACAGAAAAAATCAACCATACATACTAGACCAGATAATGCAAACAGATCTGGAGGAAGAATATAATCAATACATGAATCTAATAGAAGAAGGAGCACAAAATATTACAATACACCCTATAGACCTTACACCTAACCCATCAACTAGTAACAATAATAAAAATAACTACGACAATGATAACTGGCATTATGAATATATGCCCATAACACACTATCTCCGTAATGATCATGATGAGAACAATGAATGCAACAATGCAGATAATAACAACAATGATGACGATAAAAACGCGCCATCACAATCGCAACGACTACCATCTTTATCGCCACTACTACCACCACTGTCACCTCTGCTATTTTCATCAACAACCAGCAACTGCAACACTTGTTACGAAAACACCCCACCATCCATCACCACTCCGAATGTAGACCAAGAAACAACAACAACTGAAACAACAACAACGATAGGGGGTATAATCACTACATCAAAAACCATATATATAACATCAAAAGGAATAAAAGGATACTACCACCAACAACATCAACAACTGCGCCAGGAGGATAACGACAATAACATCAACTTCGACACCTACAATGCAGCCACCTCATTCAAACTAAACATACCACCTACAATTACCACACCTAATGATGCTCCCCACATGTTAAACATACCCAACAGGCCTGAATCCAGCTCCAGCTCCAGTTCCAGTACCAACTCCAGCTCTAGCTCTAGCACAAGCTCAACCACATCCAGTTCGGCATCCAACACATCAATGACATCTGGTAACAGAAAGCCAAGAAAACAGAGTGAGAACCCCCCTATACCCACGCTGACACCCCCTATTAATAACGAACATATCTCACAAACCAACATAGCTGAAGAAATGGAGGCCGAAGATGAAACCAACACTGAAAACAATAATATAACTATAAACACCACTAATGCTATCAACCCCAATGCTACAGAAAATATAACTGCAGAAACTCTAACAAAAAAGAAAGCAATCACATACAAAAAACCCAAACAGTGCACGCTATGTGGATACTTTACAAAAAGTGGACATATAAACAGACATTTAAATACCGTACACAAAGGGATAAATTCAGCAAAAGCGAAACAAGCACTTAAACAATATGGAAGCTACATAACTGAAACACCACTAAAAAAATACTGCCCACAGAGGGTGCTCCCCTCAGTCTGGCTTGTAAAAATGGCCACCAACGTCAACAAAACGTGGCTGGAGGCCATCTTCACTGGAATAATTAAGAAATAAAAAATTGATCCACCTGTCACTTCGTCACTTCGCCGGTACACGATAGTACATTTAGTTTATTTTCGATAACCGCTGGTTTGCCTCTTGGTCAATACATCAAACAATATGAAACCAAACCAAATCAAAAGTTACATCTCATCTCATCATCATCACTCTAGCCACTTCATAAGCTCATCAGCTGAGCCCTCATCTTCACGCAGACTCGCCACCTCGCCAGCTCATTATCCTGCTCTTCGCCACTTCGCCACTTCACCCTCGCCACCTCGCCAGTACACTCAGCTCATCTTCGCCACCATGCTCCGCACTTCAATGAGCTGCAGCGACAGCCTGGCGACTGATCGCGCATTTTTTAAAAAGATAACTATAACTATGATTATACACAATTACTATGTAAAGTATATAAATAAATAAATAATATCGTGTAACTGATAAATAATATGTAATTAATAAATCGAACAAGTGTGAAAAATTATTAAGTTGTAAGCACAAAAATATATTGTGAATTAGAATAACCGAATAAAATATGTATAACTGACAAACATAAATACAGTGTAAATTCGTACTAATTTGTAAATACTTTAGTAATAAGTAATAAATATGCGCCTTCACTTCACTTTAGTGAGATAGTCGGTCGACGGGCCGCTGCGGCGGCGCGCCCTTGCGGTGTATACTTGCACAGTGCATCCATGCACCGCACTGCAATGGGCTGCGGCGACGGCCCGGCGACTGACCGTGCATACTTTAAAAGATTACTATAACTATAACAAAAAAAAAAAATATATATATATAAGAATTTAGCTATAAGAACCTACATAATATTATAATTCTTAACTGATTTGTAAATACTTTACTAATAAATATGCGCCTTCACTTTAGTCAGTCGACGGGCCGCCGCGGCAGCGCGCTTTTGCGGTGTCTATTTGCACAATGCAGCACTGCAATGGGGTGTAGCGACGGCCCGGCGACTGATCGCGCATACTTTAAAATGATAACTATGATAATGTACAATTACAATGTAAACTATATGTAGGGACACATTGTAACAAGAATGCTGACATCGCATTCTAGATACGAGCCGCGAGGCGCGGGCCTCGGCAGTTGTCCCCCACCTTGCGACTTGTCCGGTAGTTCCCAAACGTACAAACGTATGTGTAGTGTACTTTAACGTTTTTGCTAAATTTACTAATATTATTGACCTTCAGTGTTAACTTTGATTCATGCAGTAATTGTGGAACATTTTAATAAACTTTTCTTGTGTTATTCAGTGACTTTAAATTTACATTCCAACCTTCTGATCCCGGAGTTTGGGTAGTGATCACAAACACCTACAATTGGTGACCCCGACAACGGGGCACACAAAGACTAAACTGACAGTGTAGTGAAAGACAATTTTAAAGACTGTGTTTACCAAACGGATTTTATTTATTTTTTCTGTTTATCCGCGTATTGGGGGCAACTCACTTTGCGGGAACTAGCCGGGGCAAGGAAATTAAGTCATTAGCAAACATGACACACGGTGTTGGCGGAGCACCCGGCGTCGCTGCGCCGCAGCCGCCGCAGCCGCCGGCGGGCGCGCCGCCTGCAGCGTCGAACGAGAGGACTGACGCGCAACTGGATCTTGCAGCTGTCACAGTCGCATCTAGGTTACCGGAATTTTGGGCCGATCAACCGAGGCACTGGTTTATTCAGGTAGAAGCCATATTAAATCCTCAGCATCTCAAGGACCAGGCGAGGTATGACCTAGTTTTAGGGAAGCTAACGAAAAGTGCGATAGGGCAGATTACCGACCTTTTGCTACAACCGCCAGTTACTGGCAAGTATGAAGCCCTTAAAGAGAAGCTTTTGGCAATTTACGAAGATTCTGCAAAGGCTCAATTACAGAAACTACTCAGTGATATGGAGCTGGGCGAGCAGAAGCCGTCGCATTTGTTGCGGAAAATGCGAGACCTCGCTAGGGGTAAGGTGCCTGATCAAACATTATGCATATTGTGGCAGAACCATCTACCTCAGGCAGCACGAGCAGCAGTCGCCGTGGCCGACAGTCAGAACTTAGATAGCCTGGCTGCGATAGCGGACAAAGTGTTGGAGGCGGTTAGGCCCACTCCACACGTTGCGGAGGTGCAGGCGTCAACTTCGCGCGGCGGAGCGACGCAGTTTCCGGATATGGTGGCTGTCCTAGCTGCCTTAGAGAGACTCGAGGGCAGGATATGCAGTTTGGAAGAGCAGACGAAGCAGTCGAACCGTGACCGGTTCCGACAAAGGGGAAGATCTGTTTCCAGGAGTGGCATGCGCCACCGTTCTACATCGCGTGGAAGGAGCAGCACCAGAAGAACGCCTGATAGCCCAGATGGGCTCTGTTCATACCATTATAGATACAGGGAGAAGGCGCAACGTTGTGTACCACCTTGTGCGTGGAGAACCAAGACGACGGAAAACCAGTAGGAGTACAAGAAGTGGCGGAAGCTTGTACTACTCCACCGTCGCACCGCCTATCCGTGACAGACACTAACAGTGGTTTTCGTTTCCTAATAGATACAGGTGCCGAGGTTAGTGTTATACCAGTGAGAAACAAATATTCAATTGGTGAAAGTGTTTGTAAATTATATGCCGCTAACGGTTCGGAAATTAAAACATACGGTATAAAGACTTTAGAGCTTAACCTAGGTTTAAGAAGAGCATACAAATGGTCATTTATAATTGCAGATGTAAGGCAACCAATTTTAGGTGCAGATTTTTTGATTAATTATGGACTTCTTGTAGATTTGAGATCAAAAAGATTAATAGATAGTTTAACATATTTGAGTGTAATTGGATCCATTGAACATTGTTGTAATCCATCAATCAGAGTTATTGATGAAAATCATCCTTTTCATGCCTTGTTAAGTAAATACCCGGATATTACGAAGCCTGTAAATTTTAGAGAACCACCTAGTCACAACGTTAAGCACCATATTGAAACAACAGGACCTCCAATTTTTGCCAGAGCTCGACCACTACCTCCAGATCGTTACAAAAAAGTTAAACAGGAATTTAGGATCATGCAGGAAATGGGTATCTGCAGGCCTTCCAAAAGTCCCTGGGCAAGTCCGTTGCACGTCGTTCCAAAAAAGAACGGCGAACTTCGCCCATGTGGAGATTACAGACGTTTAAATGCAGTTACTAAGCCAGACAGATATCCAATTCCGCGAATTCAGGACTTTACGTACATTTTGAACAAAAAAAATTTTTTCGAGATTAGACATTAATAGAGCTTACCATTTTATTCCCGTGGCAGAGGAGGACATCGAGAAAAGTGCTATTATTACTCCATTTGGCTTGTGGGAATTTCCCAAAATGAGTTTTGGTTTAAAAAACGCGGCCCAGACCTTCCAGAGGTTTATGAATAGCACGGTTTTTCCAAATTTCGACTTTATATTTGTGTATATTGATGACGTCCTCATAGCTAGCAAGACAGAGCAGGAGCATGAGCGACACCTGCAAGCCGTTTTCGAGAGGTTGAACCAGTTTGGCATCACCATCAACGTGTCAAAGTGCTGTTTTGGTAAGTCGAAGCTGGATTTTCTAGGTTTTGAGGTATCGACAGATGGCATCCGGCCATTACCAGAGAAAGTGCAAGCAATAACGGACTACCCGAAACCTGAGACCGTCCAGGACTTACGTCGCTTCTTAGGTATGGTAAACTTTTATCGTGCTCATTTACCAAAAGCAGCATCTTACCAGGCAGAGCTGAATAAGTACCTGCACAATAGCAAAAAAAGGGACAAGACAAAAATCCAGTGGACTTCAGAGGCAACGGAGGCTTTTGAGAAATGTAAGCTAAGCTTAAAGAACGCGGCTACATTGTCTCATCCTCACGTCGATGCTCCCATAGCGTTAATGTCAGACGCTTCAGATTATGCGGTTGGCGCAGTTCTACAGATACAGGTAGGAGGAAATTGGAAACCCTTAGGCTATTTCTCAAAAAAGTTGACCAGCGCTCAACAAAAGTACAGTACTTATGACAGGGAATTGTTAGGTATTTTTCTCGGAGTTCGATATTTCAGGAGAATGTTTGAGGGGCAACCCTTAATCATTCTCACTGATCACAAACCACTTATTTACGCATTCAAAAATGGGGATAACAACAAAGAAACGCCTCGTAGAACCAGGCAGTTGTTGTTTATCAGTGAATTCACAACTGACATCCGATACGTAGAAGGTAAAAACAATATTCCAGCGGATTGTTTATCAAGAGTAGAAACCGTTTCCTGTCCCACGTTTCTCGACTACGGTGCAGTTGCTGACGAGCAGGAACGTGATGAGTATGTTTCCAGCGAAATATCGAGATCGCAAACAACGGATCGCATTACAGGAAGGTATATTTACCCATGAGCGATAAGACAATTTATTGCGAAACCTCAACTAGCAATATTAGACCTTATTTGCCTAGTGCTTTTAGGAAAGCAGCGTTCGACTCAGTACACAATTTAAGTCATCCAGGGATCCGCACTACCAGAAAAATGATTGCTAACAGATTTTTCTGGCCAGGTATGAATCGAGACGTAGGATTATGGGCGAAATGCTGTTTACAATGTCAACGAGCCAAGGTAACTAGACACACTTTGTCAGAGTTTAATGAGTACCCAGCCGTTGACAGATTCGAGCATGTCAATGTAGACATAATAGGACCCTTGCCAACCACAGCTGAAGGATATAGGTATTGTGTAACAGTCGTAGACAGGAAAACGCGATGGCCAGAGGCTTTTCCCCTTAAAGATATAACTGCAGAAAGCGTAGCTAAAGCCATTTATGACGGCTGGATAACTCGTTACGGGTGTCCACTAAAATTGACCAGTGATCAAGGTAGGCAATTTGAGAGTAGTTTGTTCAATAATTTGCTAAAGATTCTAGGAATCAAAAAGCTTAGGTCTTCACCATATCATGCTCAGGGTAATGGCATGGTTGAAAAGTTCAATAAATCATTAAAAACGTCATTAAAGGCTAGTTTGGTTGATAACTCGTGGATAGATCAGTTACCATCAGTTATGTTTGGTCTTCGTGCAGCACTGAGAAGCGACAATAGCGTTAGTGCTGCCGAGATGACATTCGGGAGGAAGCTTCGTTTACCAGGTGATTTTTATGATACTACTGGTACAGAGACAGGTGACGACGATAGTCTCGTCGACCGGATTCGTCGAACTATAGGTAAGTTTAAACCCGTTTTTAAATCGCACAACAGTAATAGATCTTTTTTTGTTCATCCCGATTTGAAAACATGCACGCAAGTTTTTATCAGAGACGACTCAGTTAGACGTCCATTGAAATCCCCCTATGACGGTCCATACAAAATTCTTATGCGTTTCGACAAAATCTATAAAATTAAACTTCCCGATCGTGTGGTTAACATCTCGATAGATCGCCTTAAGCCGGCGTACATTTTAAATGACGCCACTGACATAGAGTCGGATCAGCCGACTACCAACTATACTGACGGACAGACGAATTTAGACCCTAAAAGCATAGATGTACAGCCCATTCCTCGAACAACGAGGAGTGGCCGAGTCATTCGCAGACCTATTCGTTTCGATGAAGAATACCCATAGGCCATATTATACTGGTTGTGTCACTAGAAATAGTTAGGCTTAGATGAATATAGCAGATGTCCCAGTAGCAAATGTTATATTCATGATTATTTTACTTATTTTTGAAATGTTTGTTATAATTATATTGTTGATTTAACGATGTTGTGTAAATGCAATCAGGTCATTTCAAGCGCACGTTTAACAACATGCTTAGGTATTTTTTTTCGCTTTGTAAGTCGTTGCACAAGAGAAATAAGTATGTCGTATATTTGCAATTTCATATATTTTTAAGTAATATAAAGATTAGTAATTCGAGCTAAAATTCATTCTTCAGAATATTTTTCGTAAGAAAGTATACTTACAATATGGGCTACGGTCAGAGTAAAGACGCCAAAAACGAAGTTATAGCTCAAGCCCAAGTTGTTTCTAATGTTACGCAAGTGGAGTCCAGATTGAATACTTTATCCATTATTTTGATAGTGGTAGCAGGCTTGATAGCCATCAGCCTTTTGTTCGCGATTAGAAGACTTTGTATGAAAAAAACCAGACGCTGGTTACGCAAGGAAGTCGGTGCCGCGAGTTTAGCAACACCAGTGGTCCGGGTCCAGACCCTACCACCCCAGGCGGTCCAGCCGACAACAGTTTGTTAAATTGTGTAAAGCCATCTTACTATCTTTTCTTGTGCAAGTGACCATATAATAACATGTAAATAGATGTAAGTTAAAAAACAACAACTTTGTTTTCGAATTGTTTTTATTTTTGATAATTAATGTGTACTTAACAAAAGATTTCATTGTAGTTGTCATTCACTTTCATTACATTTTATATTTTGTAACAATACTTTAGTCAAAACAACAGTGTAACATTTCGTCATAGGTTTACGAAACACCTTCCAATGGAAAGATATGCACAGTTGAATATCGAAAAAACAACTTAGTTGTGTTTTTTCAAAATTATGGGATTTTATTTGAAGGTTACCTACACCAACAGAACATGTCTAGTCACTTTTTTTTTGAGTTTTGGCACCCTTCAAAATTCAGAAACGTTTTAATTAATTAAACTACTTATATAATTAGATGTTTTTTGTGCAAAAAATACATTGATGTTAATTTAAACTTACGGTAAAAGAACTTGAAAGTAATATTTAGTGTATTGCCAGTTTATTTTTAGGATAAGTAATCTATTTAAAAAAACTAAACATGTTCTTTCCTTGTACTTTACATATGAAGGGTACACGGAAAGAACATGTCTAGTCACTTTTTTTGTAAAATGAGATTTTTATGTCAAAATGTAGAGCTTGCAATGAACTATTAGTAACAACTTCTGCTACAGATGTAAATTTTAACGTATATCCACTTCTTAACTCATAAAAACCATCTAGTTACGAAAATAGTATGGTTAATTGAATCGTTCCAAATTTTAAAAGCGCTATAACTCGAAATGTTGTCAATGTGACTAGACACGTTCTTTCCGTGTACCCTTCATATAGTCCTTCTAAAATGTAATATTGTTCGCTAATGACACGAAATAGAGGCCTAGCACAGCACTGATACATAGACACGTAACTCGATTATGTATAATGTTATTGAATTTATTTATTACTGCGTAACATTTAAAATTATATAACTAGTTATTCTATAATAGTACATTACTTACCAAGGACTGTAAAAGAAAGAAAGCCCGAAATCGCAGGTATTTGTAACCCGAGCCGCAGGCGAGGGTTGTAAATATGCGATAGAGGGCTTTCTTTTTTACTGCCCGTGGTGAGTACACAATTTTACGTCTCCACCTGGCCATAATGCGAGTTTTACCGTACGCGTAGCGTGCGGTAATACTCACATTATGGCCAGGTGTGACGTAAATTATATTACAGTTCGATTTTTAAATTAGAATAATAAAAAAACGTTTAAATGTCACGCAGGTTAAAGTTAATCTCTAATTTATCCTATTTTAATCGTAAGTTTTATCTCCAAACGATTCTGAGGTTGACTTATTAATCTACTAAAATTAAGACCTAATATCGTGATATTCACGGTATATTATAATCGGATTCATTATTTATTGAAGTATGAGGCTTACCTATAGAAATATTGACGTGCCGAAAGTTTCCAAAAATGCGAACCTTCTACTAGGAAACATCTTGCATTTTAGGATGGGAACTTTACGTATCCAATATGGAAATTTTCTTTGTCTTGTAAACATTTCCAAGAACCGTTTCAACTTTTTGGAAACTGCGTAAGTTGCACATCTGTAAGTATATAGTACCCAGAGGCTAGTGGTGTTTAAAGTATTAGGTTTAAACCTGTTCCATGAAAATGCACTGCCACGGACGTTATCGACGAATATGATAACATGTTGTTTTACAATACTTGTATAATGTAGACATTTTAATGGCAAATTCAATAGAGTACGATTTTAAATTTTCTCTGACACCTTGCAGCTAATATTACATACTAAGAATAGTAAAAGCAAGGTAATTAGATATCAAATGGAAATAATACACAGTTCTTCAAACTATTCCTCCAATTTGGATTTTACTCGTAGCAATATTGTATGGGATAAGCAGCTTTTGAATGCCCTGTGACAATCCACAGGAAAAGATAACTCTTTTTTTCTGTTCACTTTTGTTCAAGTATTGGTTTTTACCAGGTGGAAGCACCGCGGCAAGAGGTCTCGCTGTCATAATCCACCAATCATGTTTAATTATAATTTTTTGATCGGTGGATCTTGACAGCTGCTGTCAAAAAGACTTCTTGTCCCAGTGCCTTGTGAAAAATCGATTTCGGAAACCTTCATTCCCAAATTAGCCAAAAATCTAGGAAAGAATCAAATTATTTTGTCGATTTGCGGTTTGTAAAGTAGGAACACTACTAAATATAAATTACTAGCTTTTGCCTGCGACTTTATCTGCGTGGAATTAGTGATTTACTATACACACTTCTATCCCCTTTTTTAACTCTTTAAAGGATGATTTCTGGGATAAAAACTATCCTATGTCCTTCCTAAACTGTTTCATCCTTGACCCAAATTATTAAAAAAAACTAGATTTTCCTGTGGATTATATTTTATGACGTTATATTATCTTAATAATATCTAGGTAGTATAATTCGGATTTCAAAGAAATATATAACTCTCTTAGGATTTAAACTTAGTAAACTACAATCACCAAAGACTGCCTCAAATAAAGAAATCAGTGAATAAAGATCTTCCCATAGAGTAGTAAGTAGTGGCTGAGCGGAGTTCCTTGGCCTGTTTGTCTATGGTCCCTAGGTAAGGAAGCGTTCGGCGAGATTAAATTTTTGAGTAGAGTATTTTAAATCGAGTGGAGATGCGATCGGAATATT
This sequence comes from Pammene aurita, assembly GCA_947086415.1. Lineage (NCBI taxonomy): Eukaryota > Metazoa > Arthropoda > Insecta > Lepidoptera > Tortricidae > Pammene > Pammene aurita. The sequence goes on from OX352301.1 coordinate 145,792, forward strand.
TGAATGTTTTTGAGTCGTTTCTTACTTTAATTTAAAAATTGTTATCATTTTTGTGTTTATATACATTTTTTTTACAGAAATCGATGACGTTTGTTAAAAATTGTAATGAATCGATCGCATCGTAGCGAGTATAATCGAATGTTAATCGATAAGGATAAGTCATGAAATCAATTACCAAAAATAAGTTCATTTTATTCTTCCTTAGAATTAGATTTTTCATCGTAATTATACTTTTTGCGATCACTACATTTAAATAACTAGTTAAAATCCGAAAGATAGATACCAAATAATGCACATTTTGAATAATCATGACAAGATATAACAAGAAAACATGTTATTTGTGATATTCGTAGTGGTTAGAATCTTAGTTGTTAAGTGACATGAAGAATTATAATATAAATAAATATTTTCTTGCCATAAATGCAAGTCATTGAATATTGGGGTCTACCGCATTTGTTGAATGGTCCTTACGAATTCACAATATTTTACCTAAAATATAGAAATGCTGGTTATATTACCTAAAACGACACGATGTTTCATAATCGGTAATCAGGGCCGCGATTCGACATGGCATAACTGACAGTCGCTTGCGAGACAACTATGATATCACACTTTTGAAATCGGGGTGGAATCGTTCAAGAGTGATATCTAAAATGGTGGCCATAGCCATAGACAAAACGCTCTAGCGAGACCTACTGATAGCTTGACAGTTAGGTGTCGACACGTGTGGATAGATGGACATTATCACTCTATCCACTAGCGATACAAGTGTGACATCCACGTCTCACAGTTTGGCATCAATACTATATATAGCTACAACCCGACTCATTTCTCACTGACATCATTGTTCTCCCAGAAGGAGTGCCGTCACCTTTTAGTGTTTGTTACCGTCGTATAGGGGAAGATTTGGTGACCTCCAGAAAAATCCGACTTCCGAGCTGCCTGTTTTGGTCGAAAAAATGTACAACGGCCCGACTAAACGGTGAGAGTTGGAGGGGGGGTGTTCGACCAAATGTCATAGAGAACTGCTGGCAGTTTTTGGAGCTCTCTTTTTTTTTTAATTTTTCGACTTTTTTTTTCGATCGATTTTTCAAATTGATCCTAGCGTGCTGAGATTTGGCATGGCGAAAGGCGTCGGCCTCGAAATTGTCATGAGCAGAAAAAAATTGATTGAAATCCAAGATGGCGGCCAAAATCGTCACTTAAAATTTGTATGGCAACTTTTAAACGGTAAGAGATGGGTGGGGGGTGCTCGACCAAATGTCATAGAGGGCCTGGAAAAAATACGAATGGTGAAAAAAAAATTTCAAAATGGCCGACTTTTTTTTTTTTTTTTTTTCAAAATGGTCCGAGCGCGCTGAGATTTGGCATGCGGGGACTTAGGGGGCCCGAGATTAGTATAGTAAAAAAAAATTTTTGGAAAATCCAAAATGGCGGCGTGTACAGGCAAAATAATTTTACGAGTAAAAAAAGCGAGCCCGAAGGGCGAGCTTCAGGCCGGGAGGCCGCAGGCCGACCCCGGCGGAGGGCCGAAGGCCCGTAGCCTTCAACTAGAGTGTCCAAAGGCGAGGCCGGAGGCCGAGCTGCGTGCAGGACGCATGAACTCAACCCAAAAGTCCAACTGTCTTAATAAGCGTAGCCGGAGAGCCGAAGGCTCGACGGCGGAGTGGCGATGCGAGCGAAGGCCGGAGGCCGAGCTCCGCGTAGGGCCGAGGCCGTAGGCCGAGCTGCGTGTAGGACGCATGAACTCAACTCAAAAGTCCAACTGTCTCAATAAGCGTAGCCGGAGAGCCGAAGGCTCGACGGCGGAGCGTCAAGGCGAGCGAAGGACGGAGGCTGAGCTCCGCGTACGGCCGAACGACCGGGGGTAGTGTCCGGCCGCTCACCTTTGGGCCGCCCGAAGCGTCCACTACCGGCGCGCCAGCCAGCACGCGAGGCCGAAAATCTTTTGGAACTCCAGGTCCAGTGTAAAGTCTGTCATAGACATGTAAAGCACAATCTCGCACACCATCGCTATTTCGACCAAATAGGATCATAGTTAAGATTAGTTACAATATCTTAGCCTAAACAAGGCACTTTATAGCAGCTGCCTTTCTATTCGCAGCCTGCGCGCCAGGGATGTGCAGCGTTTCCTCATAGTAGTGTAGAAACGGTCAGCTCTGGCATCCGCGAACATCCCTGACGCATTACAGAAATCTCGCTCAAGAATTAAAAATTGGATTATGATGGAATCACACCAATATCTTAGCGACACGATCATCATCATCACCAGACCGTTGCAGCCCACTGCTGGACATAAGCCCCTCACAAGTTACGCCACAGAGCCCGATCTGCTTTTTTACACATCCAGTCGCTGCCGACCCTCTTATGTAGGTCATCCCGCCACCTGGCCAGAGGGAGTCACACGCTACGTTTGCCCAACCGTAGTCTTCACTCCAGAACACGCTTACTCAGCGATTATCGGTTCTGCGACATATGTGGTCAGCCCATTACCACTTACTAACTAACTTTTTCAGAGAGACTCTGAACACAGCTCTTTCCATAGCACGTTGAGCGACTTTAAGCTTATGGATTAGTCCCACAGTCAGTGTCACGTCTCGGCCCTGATGGAACACTTTCGTCTTCGGACTAGAGTACTTCGGACTTGTTGTCTATATCTATCATTTGCATATGCATACAAGATGATTCATGAGACACCGAGCCCTGGATCGTGTGGCTTGGAGACAAGCGTCACGTCCCTCAGCCATGAGAATACGACAGAGAAGAAGAAGATGTACTTAGATACTAATTAATTAAAAGGACCTTTGGCATCTATACCTACTCACTATGGAGTACAACCCTTATAGGTAACTACCTACTTTCATCATTTTGACACATTCAATAACTATTATTATTAATTTTCTACTTAGACTGTGAGGTACCGTCACACCCCGTGATTATTGAGCCATTAAGGGTTCTAGCTAAAAGTATTGATAAACCAATTTAGCTAAGACCCTAAATTGCTTAACAGAGTTAATTTAACGCATATACAAGATATCTCTATACTCCGCTTAGCGCGTTATATCTTTGAAACCTAAGCTGCCAAAAAGAAGAGGTGCGGGAGGAGAACACGCAATGCTAGACAGGGAATGCGCGATTCTTCCGTGGGGCGTACGATTGAGTCAGACATTAATGATTGCCATGGAGACGTACTAAGTTTATTGTCATTTCCAATCATTAGTGTCTCACTATATATATAGTGCCTGCTTCAAGCCTGGCAGCGGGGGTCACCCGGCTATGCGGGGTCTTGGGTTAATTATTCAATGTTTTAACGTAAGCATTCACTTGCAAAATGTGAAATGTACCTAACGAAAAGTAAGTAGGTGCTTAATTTAGTACCGCTCTTTATACGGGACGGGATATTTAGGTGTATAATATACTCATATACTTATGCCGAATGCATCCTGATTGCTAGGCCAATTTCACGATGGCCTAGACGAATAACGAAATGACGAGATAAAAGTACTTACTCTCAACTCATTTTCTGCCTAGCTAAGATTTTATGTTCAACTTGATACCTTTACGCGTTCCTGAAAAAATAGGTTTTTCACAGAAAAACGGACAATAAAGTAATTCAATAAGGGTTCTGTTTATTCCTTTCCGAGGTGCGGAACTTTAAAAACATGGTTAGGCCTCTCGAAGTCAAAAAAACCGGCCAAATTCGTGTCGGACCACGCATAGGAGAGTCCCGTAACTTCAATGGAATGGAATAAGAACCAAACTAATGACAAAAGGTCGTATCTGATGTCTATTCAAGAAGTTTTTTGGAGATAACTCAAAAATGGCTGAACCGATAATGTCCGCGCGCATCTCCTAAATTTTTTTCACATTTTTAGGGGGCCGTAGGTACCTCGAAAGGAAAAAACGGAATGAGCTAGCCATTGCAGGTGATATTCCATGGCTAGGTAGATATATTGCTTTTGTCTACATTCAATATCATGCCGTTGACTAAAAACTAAGATGACACCTGGTTCATGACTTTGTTCACTTTTATTGCAAGAAGGTCTTGATTGTCATACACACAAACGCAACATTAAATACCCAAAGAGTACCTAATTAATATTAGTTTAATTATAATTGTTGTCTATATCTATCATTTGCATATGTATATAAGAACGGTCAACCAATTTGATTCCTAGGCCACTGTAGAACCTTAATATGTCCCATTTGCGCACCAGCATTTACGCCTTTATTGTTCGAATACAATATTGAGTCTAAACAAATTACGACGTAAGCGCCAGCTATCATATAGTATACCATTACCATAATTATCAACTAACGAGTTCACACACAATTAGCGGAATTCAGAACTGATCTCAGGGATATTTTTTATTTACATGTAGGTGCGCTCTCTCAGAAGGGTTTCCACGGAAGACCAGCGTCGTGGATCTCAGAAAGTACCTTGACATTAAGCTGAGTGGAAACCATTTCAGTGACGCTTAACAATAATATACTGACAGTGTTATGTTTAAATAGTAGTTAAGTGTTTCTGAATAAAGTTTCTTCTGAATAGAATATATTCTATAAATCCAGTTGACAATAAACAACATTCACCCGAAAGGTGGAAAATTATCTATTGGCTGCATAGACATACCTTGTATACAGAACCATTAAAAAATTTTTAGCCTTCCACATAAATATTTGTCTATAGTAGACTGAATTCCATTGAGATTTGAGCTGAATTCTAAAGTGGGTATTGTTCCTAGAGAGTAGTATTTTTAATTGAGTATAGTAATTGAGTAGTAGCTCGGAAAGCGGCCAAGCTGAAATGGGACTGGGCTGGTCATGTCTGCCGCATGCCGAGCGAGCTGTGGGCCAAGATCGCCACCGAGTGGCAGCCCAGCTCAAAACGGGGATCTGGCAGACCTCGTCGGCGATGGCGAGATGAGTTAGACTCATTTTTAAAGGAATGCTGCACAGAATCGGGAGGATTGGAAAAACCGGGGGGAGGCCTTTGCCCAGCAGTGGGACATTACAGGCTCCTAATAATAATAATAATAGTAATCTGACAGTTTCTACACATTATAAACAGTGTTGAATGACAAGAGCTGTCAGATTACTGTACTCAATGAAAAATACTACTTTGAGGCACGTCACAAGGCATACTTGCTGAATTGAGCATACATGTAAATTTCAATAGTGCTGATTTTATTTATGTGTATGCTAAATTCCACTACAATAACTAAAAATAATCTCAAGTTTCTTGTAACAATTAAACAACTGTACTAAATTATAAATATTCATTTATTCATACAATAATCAAATTTAAGAAATGTAGTATATAAATAAATACAGGGTCATCTGGGCCAGAAATGCATAAGTGGCTCCCCACAAGTCTAAGACTAACACGGTTTGAGCCTCAGCGGGCAAAATTGACCATGACTATAATTATAACCAGTCCAGCCAGTCAATTGCGACTTTTTCAAGAAAGGATACCTTACTGTTGGTCATTTATTGATAAGGTTATTTGGAATTTTTCTCACTACACTAACCCATAATTTGAAGAATCCCGGGATAGTTAACACAGTGAATTAAACTTTTTAAATTATACACTTTGTTGTTTTAAAATTTGTTTTTTTTTTTAACGAAGCCAAATCCACACCAGTCAAGCAGTCTTGCAATGAAATAGCTCAGGCAGTATAGTGCAACTCAGCCTAGGCCACTGGCATGTTTGCCAGCCGAAGAGTATCCGAAATCTACACCGCCTCAGGAGACTGCTGAACATGTTTTAACCCGCCTATAAACATATTCGAACATACATTACAATCAAGCGTTTTTAACACACACATACTTAGTACTGTGTACAGTACTAAGGCCGAGCCATATACTATTACAATATAATTTGGAAATAAGTACTAGATGTAGGGTCAAATGGCCAGATTAAGGTGGACTGTCGATCATTGTCCATGTTCAAGTAATTATTAATTTCTTCATTGTTCCCTCACAGATAAAAGTTGTAACCACATATTTTTACACTATGTACAATTATATACTGTGTGAACCGCTCGGTACATGCTGCCACCCACCACCTTCTTAATTGAGTCAGACCATCTCGTATGTGCCTTTACTTGTGCATATCAGTCGTCAATTGATTCTACAACAATCTGCAGTGCTTTGAAGACCGCTTAATATACCTGAAGAAGCTCAGGGCTCGATTTCAGCATATCGGGAATAGCCGCGTATTGATGTTTATTGACAGTGTTATTAAATAATATATCTTGTACAAACATCTTGCTTGTCGTTACGTTCTTGCAACAATGTAAATGCATCAGGGCTTTTTTTCTTATGCACTGTAACTCTTCGTGTAGTAAGTAGATCATCGCGCGCAGCACTTTGTTCTATCAAGTCCCGGCTCAAAGCGTAATGAGTCCAAATACAATGTGAATACGACGACGGAACAATGCAATATAAACACTGCTTGATACTGAGTTTATTAAAGCTTTCGCTTTTTACATCCATTAAAGGGCGCATTCATCTGAAAACAAATAAATCGTTAGAAAAAGCACTAGGTTATATTATGGTTAGTACGGCTGTTTTAGAGATTTGATATACCAAATCGAAAGAAATATGCATTTGAAGTTCAGCAAAACGAGTTACTTTACTTACATTAGCACAGAAAGTAGTGTAATATCCTTATTTTAGTCTTGGAGAGTTCTATTCAACTTGTGTAGTTCGGTACAAATTTATTTTGACTTGACATTAACATCACAGATTATGTATGCCCTGTGTGATCAGTGTTGCAAGTGTAATCGAATATTGTATCAATAGTGAATGTCCTAAATATTATAAAACTAACGTTTTTTTTTTAATATACATCAATTGAAAAGTCAAATAATAATATGTGATTAAATAAAACAATATAAATAATTAGAACATTTAAAACGAATATTTTTCGAATGAAACTAATTATTTTTTCCGTAGAGCAACACCTTCGATCGAATGTAAGCCCTCTATTCATTGTCCAACCAACTTATGCAAAATAATTTGCAAAAATCTTCGTAAGTTTATTCCAAATGTTGTTCGTTGCATTTTAAAACATTACGAAAGCGAAATTTACAATTAGACATTTCTCTTCGTTAAACTACGATCAAAGCTGTATTAATTTTTTTTTTCAAAGCATGGCATCTCTCTTTTTAACTCCTAAAGAGACAGTGACAGAGATAATCCAACAACCAACGTGAACAAATATCACATAATTAATTCAGAAAATTTTATAAAAGCAAACCAATGTATACATTAATAATTAAATGGATATATTTTAACTCATTTTACTATCAAAACTTCTGATTTGTCATTAAAGTACAAAACAAAACTATACTTAATACTGAAATGATAAATCGTTTTGATACATTGAAGTGACCGAACTGTCATTGTATTTAAAATATATAAAAAACCGGCCAAGTGCATGTCGGACTACGCATAATGGAGGGTTCCGTACTTTCAATGCAAAAAAAATGAATTCCAAAAGGTCGTATCTGATGCTTATAGAAGAAGTTTTTTGGAGATAACTCAAAAATTACTGAACCGATAATGTTCAAAATAAATAATTTTATAGAAAGTATGTAATAAGGTGCTTCTTCTCAATTTTTTAAATGTTTTTTTACACTTATGGTTCAAAAGTTACAGGGGGGGGGGGCACAATTTTTCTGTGATCACAAAAATATTTACTTAAACACAAAATATTCAAACAAACACCTTCGTTATTTTTAATTGTGTGCAACATGTTGATATTTGGTAAAAAAAAATTAAATTTAGTTTCTCGTATGGAGCGCCTACACCTAACAATTATTTTTTCTGCAATTTAACTACATAACTAAATAGCGACATACAAAATACACATTATGTGTAAACGTTATTCAGATACGTCATATAGTTTCCGAGTAAAACGGCATACGGACATACGGACAAACGGACAGACGGACATGACAAAACTATAAGGCTTCCGTTTTTGCCATTTTGGCTACGGAACGCTAAAATAAAGCATATTTTAAATTTATTTCTAAAATAGAAACGTATGTTTGCCATAAGTTGTCGCTTTATCATGCCTGATCGTTTATGGCAAGCTTTATCAGCCTATTTTGAATGGTAGTGGTCAGTATAGAAATTAAAAAAAAAGTTTCTTTTCCACCGCCGCTTGTTTTTGAGTAAGTTTGCTTTATTATTTAAATACGATTTAATATAATAAATATCGTTTATTTTACGCTTCAAAGTTCATAAAAACATTAGGAACTCGGTATATTACATGAAATATACATTAATTTCTTTTATCCATCATATATAACCTTAGATAGCGTATAATTTTAAGGCGTTTGCGGTTTGATTTTAGTGTGAAAAATAAAACAAAAGACTGTTTAATTGGTTTTTACGTACTTTTTAACATTCATTTATATGTAAAACAACATCGCCGTATATAAAATATACAGGTAATTGTTTTAAAATGCAATATTTATTAAAAAAATTAACCATTTTCTCTTGAAAGAGACAATATTCCAGTGAGACGCCATTTTATTTTTCATTGGTCATAATATAATGTGCAATTGTTTCAGCCAGTTTCGTTGCTTTTTGCTGCCAGCGTACTGTCAAGGTACGTAAAACTTTCTTATAATTGTAGTTAAAATGGTGTTATAGGTATACGCATTGACTTACACAAAAAGGTAGATTTGGTACCAGGCGCTCGATTCTGTGCCATCAAATATAGGTTCCGGCACTTATATTGAATTTGTCGTGTGGCAGTCTCTCAGTCAAACTTTGTGCATTGCGCTAAATAGGGAGAACCAGTGGCGTAGCTAGGGGGGGGGGGGGGGGGGGGCAGTGGGGGCGGTTCGTCCCGAGTGTATCTTAGGGGTGACACCTGACCATGAACATCAGAAGTGCCATCTTCAAGGTGCGGTTCGCACCGCAGCACCCCCCCGTGATTGATATTCTGGGGTGACACTTTAGGTATCCGCACCGGGTGCCTACCATGCTAGCTACGCCACTGTGTAGATTTCCCTTGCATACCCGTGTTAACTATATATGTAGGTTTATCTCTTTTGTCCATGATGCACATACATTATAGCGGTGTGTAGCATTTTACAAGTGTGTAAGTGCAGGACCACATTTCAGTTTTGTTTACTATGAACGTCACTCATCTTTCTTTTTGTTTATGTCTATTCTATGTATATACGTAGGTATGTATTTATATGTACTTGCATAATATTAACAATAACGTTGTGGCCAGACGGCAGATAGCCTCAGATTCTGCCACGTGACCTTGATTGGAGCGAGTGGTTGAAAAGAGGGGCTACATGGCTGACACCCAACCAACCGTTTCTACCAACGGTTGGCAGAGCACGCCTAGCCACCAAGGGCGTTTAAAGGTCATTAAGGTAGAATTTGGCACCAACCATGGTTTAAAATCTCTATTTTCTGCCAAGGTCGCGTGGCAGAGGACTGTGGTTGTATGCCGTCTGGCCCCAACTTTAATAACATCTATCCTTGACTACCAGTGGACTTTATGTTAAGTATAGTAATAAGATGCACATATAGTCATTTTGGTAGGTAACTTACTTTTAAGTAATATTTAATGTTAGTTGAGCCCAATTTCTATAGCTATTTCTTTTCCATAGACATTTATTGACTTTATAGACTTTACTGTAGCATGTAAAGTTTACAGACAGTAGATATGTTCCGAAATATTGCTATGATAAGAAAATAGCTACCTATATCGAAAGTATTATAGAATAAATCGCCAACTGTTTATTTAGTCATAGGCCACAACTTTCGTCACTATAATTTACTTTATCTACACTTACACTGTAATTCCTTTAAAACGTGTTCAAAAACGGTAGGCAATGGCTAGCATTACCACAACAGATTTTACTATGATAAGCTTTTTATCTGTGACAGTAACGTAATTTTAACTTTACATGCTCATATATTGATACGTTATGAATTTAAAATTCCGAACATAGAATTTGATAACATAATGTAAATCCTATGCTCCTTCCTGACCAACGGCACGCGCCTCCCCGACCGCCGGCACAATCGAGTTGACCATGGCAGTGAAATGGCGGTCATTCTATGAACACTTAATTTTATATATATAATATGAGTATAGATAAAGCAATGTATGCAACTGTACGTAATTAGGCCTTATTACCCTTAGGACCCTTATTACGTAACAGTTACATAAAATACTATTACAATTTGAATGTGAGTATATAATTATCATGAATAGAGTTTGTTCGGAAAGAAAAGTGTCGTGATTTATATGGGACCTCATACATTCCACGACACTTCCTTTACCGGACAGGCTCTACCTATAATTCAGTTATTGGCGATTTTTCCTATATCTAAGAAAACACGTTTTCTATATGTTTTTTTTTGTAGTTTTATTAGAAAAGGACAATATTTTGACTCTAAATGATGATTACAGTACAATCTTTCATATAAGAGACAAGTTAAAATATGAACTGTCTACTTTTATTATTAACTACAATACTAAAAACCAATATATTTTCAATGGGTATATTTTTTAAAAGTATTAGTAATAACATATTTAACAATATAATATCGATAAAATAAGTATTTATATACCGGCATGTAAATAGTATTTTGTTGTTTTTATCCATCTCTACCTATAGTATAATTTAATAATACCAAACAGAGTGTTCTGCAACAACAACCACACAAAAAAATTAGATCTACTATTTTAAATATTAAACGTCCTTACTATTAACTTGTCCCTGAACGTTATGCATTATATGTTTTAATATTTTCAGATGAAACGCCAGGGAAATACTACTCCCAGCTGCTCCAGGAGGTCCAAGAGGATCGCGTCCATGACCTCGCTTATGTCTGATGATTCAGGTTAGTCTATACCTAATACTTAAGAAACTTTTTATTAAATAATTCCTACATTAAATAGCATATCTCTGATGTGTCTCTATGTACCTGGTCTTTGAATCAATATTCATTAAGTTTTTTTCTTTGCAACTTACCTACATAAGATATATAAGTATCGCATATATTTTTTATTCAATCGATATTTCAAATCAAGTAGTAAAGTACTCGAAGAATCTCTACCTATAAGTGTGTGCAAGTGTGCAAATAGAAGTGCTGTGTAACCTTCATTAATTCCCTTAAAAACCACAACACTTTCTTTCCACACTGACTGTTGAGATAGTACGTAATTTAATGATCCGTTTGATTTGTTTCAGGCCAACAGCGGTCATCTGCCGATTTTCGCGTCATCGCATCTGGTAAGTGTTAACTTGATACTTTAATCTTCATTTGTCCGTGATTGTATTAGGTTTTATACAACAAAACATAGTCAAGAATGAAATAGATAAATAGTTTTATAGGCTTTATATTATACATGACCAAAATATATACATTCTTATTATTATTTTAGTAAATAAAGTTAGATGCATTTTAGCGCCTACATACATTTGTTAGCAATGTCATTTAAAAAACAAAACGTATAGTTCTCGATTAGGAGATAAAGAACACGTATAATTAAAATAAAAATCCTATATGCACCTACTCACGTTTTAATGACCGCTTTAATGAAACATGATTAGTGTGATATACAATTTATCAATTACCAATGATTAGTTCTATTGTGAGAAAATCTCTATAACAACATTACATGTACAGTCATCCAATTTGATTCGTAGGCCACTCTAGAACCTTGTCACAATAGCGAGTTTAGTAGCGAATAGGTTACGTTGATACGAGTATGTATCCACGGTAACTGTCATTACGACAAGGTTTTACAGTGGCCTAGGAATCAAATTGGTTGACTGTACATAAAATGCCAGTCTCGCAACGCAGTTCTCCTATTGATAAAAATATTGAGATCTAATGTTAAATCAGCCAGTGTCCATATAACTCGATCTGCGCTGGATTTTACTAACATGTCATTGTAATCCTTTGAATATCAGATATCTATATTTTTATAATAAATATAATGAAATGACCTGGTGATAGCTTCGGGATAAGGATGGTATAACCGTTTTTAGGGTTCCGTAGTCAACTAGGAACCCTTATAGTTTCGCCATGTCTGCCCGTCCGTCCGTTCGTCCGTCCGCGGATAATCTCAGTGACCGTTAGCACTAGAAAGCTGAAATTTAGTACTAATATGTGTATCAATCACGCCGACAAAGTGGTAAAATAAAAAGTGGATTTTTTTTATTTATTAGGGTACCTCCCCTATACGTAAAGTGGGGAGTGATTTTTTTTTTCATTTCAACCCTAACGTGTGATATATTGTTGGATAGGTATTTAAAAATGAATAGGGGTTTACTAAAATCATTTTTCGATAATGTAAATATTTTCGGAAATAATCGCTCCAGAAGTAAAAAAATATGCGTCCCCCCCCCCCCCCTCTAACTTTTGAACCATAGGTTTTAAAAATATGAGAAAAATCTCAAAAGTAGAACTTTATAAAAACTTTCTAGGAAAATTATTTTGAACTTGATAGGATTAATAGTTTTTGAAAAAAAATTACAAAATAATTTCTGAACTAAGTTTGTAATTTAACCGTATAAGCAGGTGTTTATTGTACCTGTAATTTCTACAAAATTACAATGAAATGAGGTGCTTTCAAATAAAGTAAAAACGGTGAAAATCGGTTCACGCAATAAAGAATTATACCATAAAAATCATCTTCCATACTTTAAGCTCGCGCACAATAGTTTACTTAATTTGCCGATAGATGTCGCTGTACGTGGAACTCTCATATCATATCCTACCTGGCGGTGTTATTAACTCTTAAGTGGGGACACTCACTGTGACGGACAGAAAACTACGGAACCCTACACTGAGCGTGGCCCGACACGCTCTTGGCCGGTTTTTTCGTTGTTTGTTTTGCTCGACTTGGCGGGGACACTACCGTGCCTCCAGAAAATGTGACATAAAAACTAAATCTCCTTGTGATATGTCTATGTCAAAGATGGTTTATAGGTTGATAAATAACAATCATTTCATTCTAAACCTGTGCACTGCATCATGCACAAACCTGTGCATGATGCTAATATGATCTTTTTCAATATAAAAAGGTAATACATAGTAATCCAGCGTGGAAATGCAGTATGCTTTATGGGCATCTTTGCATTAGGAACGGCAAGGAGCGTCCCCATTGAAACTTTAGTGTCAACTTTTGTGTTTGATTTTTAGCGTTGTTCCAGTTGCATTCTGAAATAATCTGTTTTTAGAGTTCCGTAGCCAAATGGCAAAAAAACGGAACCCTTATGTTTTCGTCATGTCTGTCTGTCTGTCCGTCCGTATTACACAGCCATTTTACTATACGACGTATCTGAATAAAATATAGACATAAGGTGTATTTTATATGCCGCTGCTTAGTAGTAATGTAGTTAATTTTGAAAAAAAGATATTTTTAGGGGGGCGCGCTCCATACACGTAACTAAATTAAAAAAAAAAATTAACCAAATATCAACATATGATATATCAATCGATAGGTATTTTGAGACAAAGATTAATAGTCACTCCTTTTTGTAAAGGAGTGTTAGAAAAAAATGCTAAAAGTTACAATACAGGGACGACATCCATATTTTATTTTGTCGTAGGTAGCAGAACAGATTCACGTACATGTACTCATAATAGATATGATTGTCAACAATTATTAAACATAAATATGAAATTAAACATGGATTATCGTGTGAATGTGTATAGTAAATCATTTTCTTTACAGAGTTACGTAATATAAATCTTAATATGAGTTGCTACCTATTGAATGATTGTATTTTATTTTCTTAGAGCCCTTATAGGCTTAACATCACATAGAATGATATGGAGAAAACATTACGACTTATCTGATTTTGATGCTTTTTTGACCGAGGTTAAATATATCGGCAATAATTTTTAGATAGCATTTAAGTTGATTAGTGATGGAAAAATATAAGTATAATATAGACAGTTACTTCAACAATGATACCTCGTACTTTTACGTGATAAAGAATTTTACATGTTAAATATTCAACCTACTCAAAAATGTATATTTCTTCTACAATACAAGTAGAATACAAAGTAAAATAAAATATTTATTGTTCTGCCGTGACTTTGATTCGCTTTCAATGATGTGAAATAATTATATACCGGTATGCTACATTTTTAAATGACTTTGGAAATGAATAACCAACAAGTACCTACTTGATTGATTATTTAATTTGTTATTAATTTTTTTTAAACGTTTACGGATATAAGTGATTTCACATGGCGTTGTGTATTCTTTTATAGGATCGTCGCATCAGGGCGATCACCTGCGCTACAAAGGTAACAATTCGCAGTGTACAGCCGTGTCATCTGTAGCTTGTCTACATTCGTGTCTTAGTGATCGGGTGAATTTTAGCAGAGATGTAATTGACCTCATATTAAATTGTGGAGATTGCCTCTATCTCCGTTTGCGTCCCCTAGGTTTTAATGTTAGAGAACTTCACCCGCATTTGCGTCCGGAGGAAATACATCGTTTGGGCGAAGTACAGGTAGGGAACCATTTGACAAAAATATCCATCGATTGGAAAAAAAATGCTCTGTATCCAAATTATGTGCAAGAATCTGTCGCGGATAATCAAAGTATAGAGACCATCTTGTCCGATATATTTACAGACGCTGATCATTCCGACGCGATCGATTCGTATTTGTTTACGGGACTCGGGTTCACGACATCATTTTGGCGCTACAACGGACAATTTTATTATTTCAACAGCCACGGGGTTGATGAGTCGAACGTGTATAATCACGATTCCGATGCCGGGCGCGCGCGTTTGTTTCAATGTACGAGCATTAAAGCCCTTGCTAAGCTTTTGTTTACAAAATTGCCGGAGACTCCAATAAAGCTCGACCCGAACGATTATACACAACAAGCACAAGGATCGTATGAAATAAACAAAATCCGGCTTGTGTCTTCGGCCATAAATTTACCGCGTCGCGAACCGATCGTTATGATCGAAAGACTTTCGGCATCTAAATTGCGAGAGGTCATTACCGATGACCAAACTTTAGACCCAAAATTGACCACATTGGAACCGACTGTTGTTTTAAATCCATTGCCCATATCGGAGTGGTCGGCAAAAGATTGCGCGCAATTTTCTTCTGATTTGAAATTATCGTTTTTAAAACCCACCGTTGTTTTGGCAACTTTAATTGATAATCCAACGATGGATACTGAAAATGAGAATAAAAAACCGCGCGGACGACCCAAAAAACGGGTAAGGGGGCGTATAGCTACCGGTAATAATAGTCATTTAAAAGCTGTGCAAAAATACACAAACCAACGTCCACAAGTGAATAGGGAAGCCGTGAAAAGGTATTACCAACAAAACCGTGTAGATAAAATCGCCGCAGTAATCCGCAACTCACAAGCAAACCCTGAAATACACAGAACCGCTGTAAATCGCTACTCGCAACAAAATCCCGAAGTTCACGCGACCGCAAGAGCACGTTATGAAGAAAATAGTCGCAACGTCCCTCTCAACTTACGCGGCACCGAAAAACTTATCGGTACATATAAAGACGATGAACTGAATACTATACCCATTTATTCTTTAAAGAAATCGTCGTTGTACGGGGCTGATATCTATAGATGCCCCCATTGCAATGCACCACTCTTCGAAGAAGAGAAAGGCAAAAAACCGGAAGAACGAAAATGGTGTTGTGGATTGGGAAAAAATAAAATAACACAATTCCAGCCGCTCACTGAAGACTTTTATAAAGATCCAAACTTCCTCAAACATTCGCGCGCGTATAATCATTTGTTCGCCTTCAGCGCAATTGGGACCAGTCATGGTTTCCAATATCCAGATTCCGGTATAGCTTTTATTAAAGTTCAAGGCCGCATTTACCATCGCGTTTTTGATTTGGGCTATAACGACACGACCAATCCGATTGGTCTGTATATTGAAGACCCCAGTGAGCGTGAAAGAATCGCCAATGGACTAAATCTCAATAGAGATATTGTAAGATCAATATTGCACTTCATGCACGAAGTTAATCCGTACATCGAATGTTTCAAACGTTTGAGCCACGAAACATCTGATCAAGCCCATTTAGTGTTTGATTCTACCGCGTCGCGTCCACGTGACGGTAACATTTTGGGGGATTTGCCTATAGGTAACGAAGTAGCTGCCGTAATTAATCATAGTAATGAACGATTTTACCCAAAACGGATTGCTATTTGGGCTGTTGGAGCTCGCACAGCTCATCAGGTAGATATTTTAGAAGTGGATTATTATGAAAATTTTCAATATCCGCTATTATACCCCCACGGTGAATTGGGATGGAAACGTGGAAAGAAGGATGCATTTGATTTAGCGGAATTATCGCAGTGCAAGTACGTCCGATGCCTTTTGCTTTCGGAACCGCGTTTCACGGAACTCTCTCGACTTTCCGAGGAGTGGATAGTAGATATGTTTTGTAGAATTTCAGAACAAAGATTAAGATACGTGCATTACCAGCAAACATCACACAATAAAAACACTGGAGCACGAAGAGTTGCCCCGCTTGACGAAGTGGTTGAGGCACTGAACGATGAGACCATATACGGCGAAGGCGGTATTGTACCCGGTCGTATTTATTTGCCCTGCTCATTTACAGGCGGTGAGAGGTACATGAAGCAAAAATATTTAGATGCGATTGCATTATTAAATAGGTTCGGTTCTGCATCATTTTTCCTCACAATGACATGCAATCCCCAGTGGCCGGAAATACAACAATCAACACCTCCTGGCCAGAACCCCTCACCGACCGTATGCGCGAGAGTGTTTCATTTAAAACTTGCCGAGCTTTTAAAAGACATCAGGAGTGGAAAGTATTTTGGTAAAATGGTGTACATTTTACATGTCATTGAATTCCAAAAGAGGGGTCTTCCTCACGCTCATATCGCATTTAGAGTAGAGGGCGGCGGACCCGTGCACCCGGTCGATATTGATACTTTTATTCGAGCCGACATTCCAAGTCCGACCGAGGCAGAGGGCAAACTTCGCAAGGCCGTTCTAAGTCACATGATACACGGTCCTTGTGGAGAAAATCACCGTACTGATTTGCAGTGCTGGGACAGTGAATCCAAGAAGTGCACACGATATTTTCCTAAAAAAGAAACTCCAGTCACGTACTGTGACGACAAAGGATTCACGCAATTGCGCCGCGATAGTAAAAATGAAGCGACCATTAAATTTCGTAACAGAGACGTCGTGGTAAATGATCTGTGGGTCGTCGGGTACAATCCTGCCTTGTTGCTGAAATATGATTGTCATATGAATTTAGAAGCATGCTCGGCCCGCGCCATGATTAAATATCTGTACAAATATATGACTAAGGGTGTCGACGCTACTCGAGTTGCGTTAATTCCAGAGGAGGATAAGAATAATGAAATTGAGATATATGTCTCAAAACGTTACATCGGATCGTGTGACGCTGCGTGGAGAATATTCGAGTTTAATACCGTTGGCCATCTTCCTACCGTTAAACAACTTGCCATCCACATGCCCAATCAACAAGCGGTCTACTTCAATCCTGGTAACGTAGCTGACGCTGCGGAAGGAGCAGGTTCGACCCTGCTGACATATTTTGCAAGACCGGATGAAGATATTTTTGACCGCATGACTTATCAAGAATTCTACGAACACTATAACGTGCACGCGTCGTACCCAAAAATAAATACAAAAATATGGCAACTATCAAACGGCAAATACCTTACCGCTAGAATGAGGGGAGAACTGGTAGCTCGAATGTTTTGGGTCGCTCCGAATCGAGGCGAACAGTTTTATTTGCGTGTACTATTGGCCGCGTATCCGTGTCGTAGTTTCGATGACCTCATCAGACTCGGCGGTGCCGGATGCACCACATTCCAGGAAGCTGCCCGAGCAGTTGGTTTGGCTGATGACGATTCAGAGTACCGCAGATCGATGCAGGAGGCACAAACTTTTATGACCGCGCCGCGTTTACGCCACTTTTATGTAATGTTAGCTGTAAACGGGATCCCAGTCGCGTCTTTATGGGATGAATTCAAAGATCAACTGAGCGAGGATTTCATTAGACGATTTCCGAGCGACAACAGGATCGGAGCGTACGATGCATGTCTCGTACTCATCGGGAGATTATTGCGCAAGCACGGCAGCCGCTTGAGTGATATCGGGTTGACGGAACCGAACGACAGCACCACAGAGCTGATTCGTGAGTATACCGATTACGATAGAACCGAATTGGTTGAATTCGTAGGGGTATGGCTGCCAAAATTGTCAGTTGATCAACGCGCGGTGTACGATTACGTACACGAACTCGTCGTCAATAAAGAGCACCGCGAAAATAGTGAAAACGCAATTTTTATTGATGGTCCGGCCGGTACCGGTAAAACGTTGCTACTAAATTTAATAACATCGCACGTCCGCGGCGATTTGGACGGTGTCGTTTTATGTACGGCTAGCTCGGGCATCGCTGCCCAAAACTACCCTAACGGCATGACGGCACATAGCATGTTCAAGCTCCCCATCGAATTGGTGGACGATCTCGGATATTGGAGCGTCACGAGGCGATCTCAACGCGGCGAACTCATCGCAAAATCCGACGTCATCATCTATGACGAGGCCCCTATGGCGCACAAATATTTGATCCACATGTTGGACAGATCACTTCGAGATCTTATGGAGTCGGAGAAAATATTCGGCGGCAAAGTAGTCATATTCGCCGGTGATTTCCGTCAGATACCACCGGTTGTGCCAAACGCTAGAGCAGACTCCGACGTCATTAACAGTTCGGTAAAATCATCAGCACTTTGGGATCAACTAAAAACGTTCACACTGACGACATCCCAACGTCAGACAAATGATCCTGAATTTGCTGAATTCTTATTAAAATTGGGATCAAATTTGCTGCCGACGGAAAGAGTAACGATAGGACGTAGCGTCCAAAATTTAATAGACCTTTCCATGATTTCACATGTAACGCTATTGAGCGATCTTCTAGATTTCGTGTTCCCAACAGAAGATTTAAACGATCCTGACTTATGTGCAGGTAGAGCGATTCTTTGCACCCATAACATTGGCGTGAAAGAAATCAACGAGGAAATAATGCGAAATCGATTACCGGACGACGCGATGCATTTCCTCGGCGTTGACAAGGTCGTCACTGAAGGCTCCGATGAGTTGTTTTTCGGCCCGGAAACGTTGAATAGGCTTCAACCAAATGGTTTTCCAGAGTACGATTTGGTACTTAAGGTCGGTTCCGTTTGCATGATAACTCGTAACCTCAGTTTTGCCGATGGCTTGGTCAACGGGACCAAAGTCATCATAGTATCGGTAACATCACACCGCCTCATCAAAGTCCGCAAACCAAATCAACACCAGGACTATTTAATACCGCGAATCCAATTCAAAGGCCCGATCGATCGCCGGAGCCCGATCGAGATGATGAGGACGCAGTTTCCATTACAGGTGTGTTACGCGATGTCAATCCATAAATCGCAAGGCCAGACCATCTCGCGTGTAGGTGTTGACTTGAGATCCGATGTCTTTAGTCACGGTCAGCTGTACGTAGCTTTAGGTCGCGCGCAAAACCGAGATGCCATCAAAATTCTAACTTCCGTTCATCGAGTGTTAAATAACAGATTTATGGCAAATAACATCGTATTTTCGCAATTGTTGTAAACGTCGTGTGCCTCCTCTAAACATGCATCGTAACTGTTCGCCATCGCCTAAACGATCGTTTTGTGTAAATATTAACTGTAAATTATATATTGTATTATATACACCGAATGTATACAAAATTATGGATGATATGGCGATATTGCTGCGAATTGTTTTATTAATAATTATACACTATACGCATACATTTTTGTGTAATAAGGTAAAGAAACGCGTATTTGCAGAGTCTGTACCAAGTGTCCGTTGGCAATTTTTGTGTGAGAATAATCATAAAATGTTTTTATGCATTCATACGGCGATGATATGTCGTTAAATTTAACATTACTTGGCTCGATGTCAACTTTTCAGTGATCTGCAGATTGTGAACTGCAGTAATGTTCGTTTCATAATAATCGACAGTGAATGAGACATGTCACCGCTATTTAGATTGAAAATGAGATGACAATCTGTCAAGTGTCAAAATCGAGCAATGGATCTAGGTAAGTGTGCTCGAGTGGCTTTCGGCAACAGGTTCGGAACTTCAGTGCTGAATGTGAGTGCGACCGACACACTGCGTCGGGTGGTTTTGGACGGGAATCTCGTGAGGGTGACTGCTGACACGCTGTTCAACGCACGGGTCGACCGGACGGCGCGAGTGAACCGACTCGACCGCTGCTTGGCCCATCTTCGAACCACCACCGGAGGTTCCCGTGTACGGCGAAAGGTGAGTGTGCTTATCTACACTTATGAACAATAAAAACGGGTCCCCGTCTATGGAAATTTTCCTACAAATAATAGATCCGTTTTAATGCTCTCGAGTGTACCTACTGTTGTTGATCATTTCCACTAACACTGTCAAAAATAATGAACGCGTAGCGGATTGAGAATTGACTAGGGGATTGAAATAAGCTCGGCCCGAGTTGTTTATTCATGGTCGAGCTTATTTCAATCCCTGAACTTTTTATATAATATATATTTATAATTTTATAGCGATTGCCTTATGCACACTTATATATATACATATATGTATCTCTCTCACTCTCTCTCTCTCCCTTTTACAAACTCTTTTAATTTTTATTATATATATTTTTTTACAGTTTATTATGTTATCAGTTACGGCCTTACACAATATAGAATCCTATGTTTACTTCAATATTAATTGTCCTCCAGATAATTGACAATCAACAATATTTTGGTCATAAATTTTGTATTAATTAGTTTAAAATTAAAATCTCTCATCAGTTTTAAGGGACTCTCTGGTGCCGATGACCTTCAGTCAGAATCCCTTAGTTTTCTAATGATTTTTATAGATTATCATATTATCGGTAACGGCCTTAAACAACATATAATCCTATGTTTACTTCAATATTCACTGTCTTCAAGATATTTGACATCAAAATCGAACAATTTTTTAGTCATAACTTTTGTATTCATTAATTAAAAATTAATATCTCTCATCAGTTTTAAAAGACGTCAAACAGAAACTCTCATATGTACATTTCGTATATGTAAAATTCTTTACAGCATTTGAATATTGATAAAAGTGTTTTTTAAGACCATATTTGTCTATAATTTTCTATTGAAGCCATATTCCTTAATTAATTTGTCAACATCCAGAACCAATTCGAGTTTATTTCATACGGTTTCACTTCCTTTCAGGCTTAAAGTATATCTATTATCAGAAAATTTTCTTCTATCGGAATTTTAGTGTTAATTTACATTTTATAAAATTAGAAACTTTTTTTAAAGAAAGAAGATTGTATATGGTAAGAAAATCTTATATTGCTAATGGTGATATTTGTTAAGAGAATTTGTAGAACAACACAGAACATTTACTATATAGCATTTGTATGTTCCTGAAATGGTTTCACGAAAAAAAAAATAGTTTCAAATACTAAAAAGACTATTACTAGGTATATATTACAATTTATAATGTTGGTACCGTGACTTTTTTGTTAAATAGTTTGTGGCAATTTCAATAATAAAATATACCTCTAATTTTCCAGAAAAACTGTACAAGTAAAAGGCGTCAGAGCGCCTACCGCGAACATATATACCACAGAGAGACAAAGATTATATATTATTCGCATCCAAATTAGATGTATATAGTAGGATTCCAGTGGTTATTTTGTGAACAATTTTCTCTTCTCTGTTGTTCAAGGAAATATTGAAATTTAATGCCCGACGAAACATTGTTTCTTACAGCATTTTTGATCAAAACTATGTTTAACACGAAAGAAATGGCATTTGCAGTCTTAAATTTGCCTTGAAATGAACGGACTCAAAATGGTCCATTTAATCAAGACACTCCCGCCAGCCAATGCATTCATTCCACATACCGATCATATTATACAACTATTTTAAACTCACTCTTAAGTGAATTGAAAGAAGGTAACCGTTTTTAGGGTTCCGTAGACAAAATGGCAAAAACGGGCCGCTCCACACCCATTTTACGTATCATCATCATCATAATAATATTAGCCGAAAAACGTCCACTGCTGAATATAGGCCTCCCCGAATGAGTGCCATTTTACGTATATTATAAAATAAAATTTAGACATAAAGTATATTACATATGCCACTATTTAGTTGTGTAGTTAAATTGCAGAAATAAATATTTTAAGGGGGGGCATATAAAAAAAAATATTTTACCAAATAACATGTTTCACACCAATCGATAGGTGTTTAAAAAAACTATGATGTTTCGTTGAACATTTTGTGATTATGTGAATATTTTCAGAAATAATTGCTTCGAAAGAAAAAAAATTGTATGTAACTTTTGAACCGTACGTCCAAAAAATTTTAAAATTTGGCGTGATCTCACATACTTTCTACGAAAATTGGTTCAGCCATTTTTGAGTTATCTCCAAAAAACTTCTTCTATAGATATGAGATACGACCTTTTGGTATTAGTTCAGTTCTTTTTCCATTGAAGGTACGAAAACCTCCATCGTGCGTGATCCGATACGTATTTGGCCGGTTTTTCAATATAATAATTCCACAAGTCTTGTACAAAATTGTAAAATTGTATGATGGCGTTTATTTGTTACTTTTACCGCTGCCCAATAGCATACATCTTCCTCATATAAATAAGAAACATAAATACCGTATATCCACTTGTAAACTTGACTAGAAGTTGATATACGAGCGTCTCTTGGTAAATTTTTCACAATTTTTACATCGTGACTTTTGACGATTTTATACAAATATATTGGGAGTAGCTTTTATTGTGTCACTTATACGGCTGCCCAATAGAATACCTAACGTAATTTTTTCTCATATGAATAAGTAACATAAATACGGTAAAACCATTTTTAAACACGACAATAATTTGATATAAGAGCGTCACTTGGTAAATTTTTCGCGTTTTTAACACGTTGCGTTTACATCGTGACTTTTGACGATTTTATACAAATATATTGCGAGTAGCTTTTATTGTGTCACTTATACGGCTGCCCAATAGAATACCTAACGTAATTTTTTCTCATATGAATAAGTAACATAAATACGGTAAAACCATTTTTAAACACGACAATAATTTGATATAAGAGCGTCTCTTGGTAAATTTTTCGCGTTTTTAACACGTTGCGTTTACATCGTGACTTTTGACGATTTTATACAAATATATTGCGAGTAGCTTTTATTGTGTCACTTATACGGCTGCCCAATAGAATATATTACGTAATTTTTTCTCATATGAATAAGTAACATAAATACGGTAAAACCATTTTTAAACACGACAATAATTTGATATAAGAGCGTCTCTTGGTAAATTTTTCGCGTTTTTAACACGTTGCGTTTACATCGTAACTTTTGACGATTTTATACAAATATATTGCGAGTAGCTTTTATTGTGTCACTTATACGGCTGCCCAATAGAATACCTAACGTAATTTTTTCTCATATGAATAAGTAACATAAATACGGTAAAACCATTTTTAAACACGACAATAATTTGATATAAGAGCGTCTCTTGGTAAATTTTTCGCGTTTTTAACACGTTGCGTTTACATCGTGACTTTTGACAATTTTATACAAATATATTGCGAGTAGCTTTTATTGTGTCACTTATACGGCTGCCCAATAGAATACCTAACGTAATTTTTTCTCATATGAATAAGTAACATAAATACGGTAAAACCATTTTTAAACACGACAATAATTTGATATAAGAGCGTCTCTTGGTAAATTTTTCGCGTTTTTAACACGTTGCGTTTACATCGTGACTTTTGACGATTTTATACAAATATATTGCGAGTAGCTTTTATTGTGTCACTTATACGGCTGCCCAATAGAATACCTAACGTAATTTTTTCTCATATGAATAAGTAACATAAATACGGTAAAACCATTTTTAAACACATCAATAATTTGATATAAGAGCGTCTCTTGGTAAAATTTTCGCGTTTTTAACACGTTGCGTTTACATCGTGACTTTTGACGATTTTATACAAATATATTGCGAGTAGCTTTTATTGTGTCACTTATACGGCTGCCCAAAAGAATATATTACGTAATTTTTTCTCATATGAATAAGTAACATAAATACGGTAAAACCATTTTTAAACACGACAATAATTTGATATAAGAGCGTCTCTTGGTAAATTTTTCGCGTTTTTAACACGTTGCGTTTACATCGTAACTTTTGACGATTTTATACAAATATATTGCGAATAGCTTTTATTGTGTCACTTATACGGCTGCCCAATAGAATACCTAACGTAATTTTTTCTCATATGAATAAGTAACATAAATACGGTAAAACCATTTTTAAACACGACAATAATTTGATATAAGAGCGTCTCTTGGTAAATTTTTCGCGTTTTTAACACGTTGCGTTTACATCGTGACTTTTGACAATTTTATACAAATATATTGCGAGTAGCTTTTATTGTGTCACTTATACGGCTGCCCAATAGAATACCTAACGTAATTTTTTCTCATATGAATAAGTAACATAAATACGGTAAAACCATTTTTAAACACGACAATAATTTGATATAAGAGCGTCTCTTGGTAAATTTTTCGCGTTTTTAACACGTTGCGTTTACATCGTGACTTTTGACGATTTAATACAAATATATTGCGAGTAGCTTTTATTGTGTCACTTATACGGCTGCCCAATAGAATACCTAACGTAATTTTTTCTCATATGAATAAGTGACATAAATACGGTAAAACCATTTTTAAACACGACAATAATTTGATATAAGAGCGTCTCTTGGTAAATTTTTCGCGTTTTTAACACGTTGCGTTTACATCGTGACTTTTGACGATTTTATACAAATATATTGCGAGTAGCTTTTATTGTGTCACTTATACGGCTGCCCAATAGAATACCTAACGTAATTTTTTCTCATATGAATAAGTAACATAAAAACGGTAAAACCATTTTTAAACACATCAATAATTTGATATAAGAGCGTCTCTTGGTAAATTTTTCGCGTTTTTAACACGTTGCGTTTACATCGTGACTTTTGACGATTTTATACAAATATATTGCGAGTAGCTTTTATTGTGTCACTTATACGGCTGCCCAATAGAATACCTAACGTAATTTTTTCTCATATGAATAAGTAACATAAATACGGTAAAACCATTTTTAAACACATCAATAATTTGATATAAGAGCGTCTCTTGGTAAATTTTTCGCGTTTTTAACACGTTGCGTTTACATCGTGACTTTTGACGATTTTATACAAATATATTGCGAGTAGCTTTTATTGTGTCACTTATACGGCTGCCCAATAGAATACCTAACGTAATTTTTTCTCATATGAATAAGTAACATAAATACGGTAAAACCATTTTTAAACACGACAATAATTTGATATAAGAGCGTCTCTTGGTAAATTTTTCGCGTTTTTAACACGTTGCGTTTACATCGTGACTTTTGACGATTTTATACAAATATATTGCGAGTAGCTTTTATTGTGTCACTTATACGGCTGCCCAATAGAATACCTAACGTAATTTTTTCTCATATGAATAAGTAACATAAATACGGTAAAACCATTTTTAAACACGACAATAATTTGATATAAGAGCGTCTCTTGGTAAATTTTTCGCGTTTTTAACACGTTGCGTTTACATCGTGACTTTTGACAATTTTATACAAATATATTGCGAGTAGCTTTTATTGTGTCACTTATACGGCTGCCCAATAGAATACCTAACGTAATTTTTTCTCATATGAATAAGTAACATAAATACGGTAAAACCATTTTTAAACACGACAATAATTTGATATAAGAGCGTCTCTTGGTAAATTTTTCGCGTTTTTAACACGTTGCGTTTACATCGTGACTTTTGACGATTTTATACAAATATATTGCGAGTAGCTTTTATTGTGTCACTTATACGGCTGCCCAATAGAATACCTAACGTAATTTTTTCTCATATGAATAAGTAACATAAATACGGTAAAACCATTTTTAAACACATCAATAATTTGATATAAGAGCGTCTCTTGGTAAATTTTTCGCGTTTTTAACACGTTGCGTTTACATCGTGACTTTTGACGATTTTATACAAATATATTGCGAGTAGCTTTTATTGTGTCACTTATACGGCTGCCCAATAGAATACCTAACGTAATTTTTTCTCATATGAATAAGTAACATAAATACGGTAAAACCATTTTTAAACACGACAATAATTTGATATAAGAGCGTCTCGTGGTAAATTTTTCGCGTTTTTAACACGTTGCGTTTACATCGTGACTTTGACGATTTTATACAAATATATTGCGAGTAGCTTTTATTGTATCACTTATACGGCTGCCCAATAGAATACCTAACGTAATTTTTTCTCATATGAATAAGTAACATAAATACGGTAAAACCATTTTTAAACACATCAATAATTTGATATAAGAGCGTCTCTTGGTAAATTTTTCGCGTTTTTAACACGTTGCGTTTACATCGTGACTTTTGACGATTTTATACAAATATATTGCGAGTAGCTTTTATTGTGTCACTTATACGGCTGCCCAATAGAATACCTAACGTAATTTTTTCTCATATGAATAAGTAACATAAATACGGTAAAACCATTTTTAAACACGACAATAATTTGATATAAGAGCGTCTCTTGGTAAATTTTTCGCGTTTTTAACACGTTGCGTTTACATCGTGACTTTTGACGATTTTATACAAATATATTGCGAGTAGCTTTTATTGTGTCACTTATACGGCTGCCCAATAGAATACCTAACGTAATTTTTTCTCATATGAATAAGTACATAAATACGGTAAAACCATTTTTAAACACGACAATAATTTGATATAAGAGCGTCTCTTGGTAAATTTTTCGCGTTTTTAACACGTTGCGTTTACATCGTGACTTTTGACGATTTTATACAAATATATTGCGAGTAGCTTTTATTGTGTCACTTATACGGCTGCCCAATAGAATACCTAACGTAATTTTTTCTCATATGAATAAGTACATAAATACGGTAAAACCATTTTTAAACACGACAATAATTTGATATAAGAGCGTCTCTTGGTAAATTTTTCGCGTTTTTAACACGTTGCGTTTACATCGTGACTTTTGACGATTTTATACAAATATATTGCGAGTAGCTTTTATTGTGTCACTTATACGGCTGCCCAATAGAATACCTAACGTAATTTTTTCTCATATGAATAAGTAACATAAATACGGTAAAACCATTTTTAAACACGACAATAATTTGATATAAGAGCGTCTCTTGGTAAATTTTTCGCGTTTTTAACACGTTGCGTTTACATCGTGACTTTTGACGATTTTATACAAATATATTGCGAGTAGCTTTTATTGTGTCACTTATACGGCTGCCCAATAGAATACCTAACGTAATTTTTTCTCATATGAATAAGTACATAAATACGGTAAAACCATTTTTAAACACGACAATAATTTGATATAAGAGCGTCTCTTGGTAAATTTTTCGCGTTTTTAACACGTTGCGTTTACATCGTGACTTTTGACGATTTTATACAAATATATTGCGAGTAGCTTTTATTGTGTCACTTATACGGCTGCCCAATAGAATACCTAACGTAATTTTTTCTCATATGAATAAGTAACATAAATACGGTAAAACCATTTTTAAACACGACAATAATTTGATATAAGAGCGTCTCTTGGTAAATTTTTCGCGTTTTTAACACGTTGCGTTTACATCGTGACTTTTGACAATTTTATACAAATATATTGCGAGTAGCTTTTATTGTGTCACTTATACGGCTGCCCAATAGAATACCTAACGTAATTTTTTCTCATATGAATAAGTAACATAAATACGGTAAAACCATTTTTAAACACGACAATAATTTGATATAAGAGCGTCTCTTGGTAAATTTTTCGCGTTTTTAACACGTTGCGTTTACATCGTGACTTTTGACGATTTTATACAAATATATTGCGAGTAGCTTTTATTGTGTCACTTATACGGCTGCCCAATAGAATACCTAACGTAATTTTTTCTCATATGAATAAGTAACATAAATACGGTAAAACCATTTTTAAACACATCAATAATTTGATATAAGAGCGTCTCTTGGTAAATTTTTCGCGTTTTTAACACGTTGCGTTTACATCGTGACTTTTGACGATTTTATACAAATATATTGCGAGTAGCTTTTATTGTGTCACTTATACGGCTGCCCAATAGAATACCTAACGTAATTTTTTCTCATATGAATAAGTAACATAAATACGGTAAAACCATTTTTAAACACGACAATAATTTGATATAAGAGCGTCTCGTGGTAAATTTTTCGCGTTTTTAACACGTTGCGTTTACATCGTGACTTTGACGATTTTATACAAATATATTGCGAGTAGCTTTTATTGTATCACTTATACGGCTGCCCAATAGAATACCTAACGTAATTTTTTCTCATATGAATAAGTAACATAAATACGGTAAAACCATTTTTAAACACATCAATAATTTGATATAAGAGCGTCTCTTGGTAAATTTTTCGCGTTTTTAACACGTTGCGTTTACATCGTGACTTTTGACGATTTTATACAAATATATTGCGAGTAGCTTTTATTGTGTCACTTATACGGCTGCCCAATAGAATACCTAACGTAATTTTTTCTCATATGAATAAGTAACATAAATACGGTAAAACCATTTTTAAACACGACAATAATTTGATATAAGAGCGTCTCTTGGTAAATTTTTCGCGTTTTTAACACGTTGCGTTTACATCGTGACTTTTGACGATTTTATACAAATATATTGCGAGTAGCTTTTATTGTGTCACTTATACGGCTGCCCAATAGAATACCTAACGTAATTTTTTCTCATATGAATAAGTACATAAATACGGTAAAACCATTTTTAAACACGACAATAATTTGATATAAGAGCGTCTCTTGGTAAATTTTTCGCGTTTTTAACACGTTGCGTTTACATCGTGACTTTTGACGATTTTATACAAATATATTGCGAGTAGCTTTTATTGTGTCACTTATACGGCTGCCCAATAGAATACCTAACGTAATTTTTTCTCATATGAATAAGTAACATAAATACGGTAAAACCATTTTTAAACACGACAATAATTTGATATAAGAGCGTATCTTGGTAAATTTTTCGCGTTTTTAACACGTTACATTTACATCGTGACTTTTGACGATTTTATACAAATATGTTGTAACGCATATGTAATTCCTGCATATGAGTGACATACACTTAACTTAGTTACTTAAAATAACTTTCATATGAGTAATATTTTTTCATGTCATATGTGTAATGTGGCTTTTAACATTATTATAATTAACTTAAAAAACAACCAAGTCCGTGTTGGACCACGCATAATGAACGGTTCCATACCTTTAATGGAACAAGAACCAAGCTAATACCTTTAGGTCGTATCGATTTAACGCCTAAGGAAGAAGATTTTTAAAGGTAATTCAAAAATGGCTGAACCGATTATGTTCAAAACAATTTTCCTCAAAAATATATGGAAACACGCATCTTCTCAATTTGTTTCATATTTTTGGACTTATGGTTCGAAAGTTACAGGAAAGCGGGGGGGGGGGACACAATTTTTTTTTACTTTCTAAGAGATTCTTTCTGTTATAAATACCTATCGATTTATATGCAACATGTTGATATTTGCTTAATAGTTTTATTTAATTTAGTAAGTTACATATATGAAGCGCCCCCCTAGAAATATTTTTTTCTGCAATTTAACTACGTATATAAATAGTCACATACAAAATAATCACACCTCGTGTTAAAATTTTATTAAAATACCTCTTACAATTTCCCAGTAAAATGGATGTCAAATACGAACGGACATGACGAAACTATAAGAGTTCCTTTTTTGCCAGCTACGGAACCCTAAAAAAGTTAGTTGACACCAAGAAATCATAACGTTACGTGTTTACTTAAATTTTGAAATTGTTTGATATTGTCAATCTCAAATTACATGTCAAGATTTGCATTCCCTTTAGAACTGTAAAGAAAATTAGTTTTGACTTTATATAATTTTATAAGTTTGAATATATTTTTTAATTAATTTACATTAACCAAAATATTACACTTGCCATTGTCGCCCGTGAAACCTGCTTCTCAACCTAATCAAGATTTATATGTGGCCAGTATTTTGGAATCACGAAAATATGAACAACTACCTATAGAAGATCTTTGACCCATACATTCATCTACACTCATGACATTCCGTGGTAGAGACCAAGAAACGACAGTTAAGTCATAAAACAAGGAAATGCTTTCGATTTAAATGAAGATGAACCTCTTAAATGGCAACACTACCTGTTGTTTGACAACGGAATTTTAAATAGACATGGACTGGATCGCTCAAAAAATGTTTACTCCTGCAAATCATACCTACAGTACAACTATAATGAATGATGCTGATCACATGCCATAAGTTCGTCAAGTTTCTGAAAGTATGCCATATTTAACCAACATTATCGACATGTCCGATAAACAACACTTGAATAATTGCATTTCCTATATAGATCACATGACTATCCTCAGATCACAATTCACGTCGTTTCTAAGAAATCTAAGAAATAAGAAATTTATTTGCTAAGTATGTCATAGCCACATAATTGCATCGCACGACTACAACGACTACAACTATAGAAGATCTTTGACCCATACCTTCATCTACACTCATGACATTCCGTGGTAGAGACCAAGAAACGACAGTTAAGTCATAAAACAAGGAAATGCTTTCGATTTAAATGAAGATGAACCTCTTAAATGGCAACACTACCTGTTGTTTGACAACGGAATTTTAAATAGACATGGACTGGATCGCTCAAAAAATGTTTACTCCTGCAAATCATACCTACAGTACAACTATAATGAATGATGCTGATCACATGCCATAAGTTCGTCAAGTTTCTGAAAGTATGCCATATTTAACCAACATTATCGACATGTCCGATAAACAACACTTGAATAATTGCATTTCCTATATAGATCACATGACTATCCTCAGATCACAATTCACGTCGTTTCTAAGAAATCTAAGAAATAAGAAATTTATTTGCTAAGTATGTCATAGCCACATAATTGCATCGCACGACTACAACGACTACAACTATAGAAGATCTTTGACCCATACCTTCATCTACACTCATGACATTCCGTGGTAGAGACCAAGAAACGACAGTTAAGTCATAAAACAAGGAAATGCTTTCGATTTAAATGAAGATGAACCTCTTAAATGGCAACACTACCTGTTGTTTGACAACGGAATTTTAAATAGACATGGACTGGATCGCTCAAAAAATGTTTACTCCTGCAAATCATACCTACAGTACAACTATAATGAATGATGCTGATCACATGCCATAAGTTCGTCAAGTTTCTGAAAGTATGCCATATTTAACCAACATTATCGACATGTCCGATAAACAACACTTGAATAATTGCATTTCCTATATAGATCACATGACTATCCTCAGATCACAATTCACGTCGTTTCTAAGAAATCTAAGAAATAAGAAATTTATTTGCTAAGTATGTCATAGCCACATAATTGCATCGCACGACTACAACGACTACAACTATAGAAGATCTTTGACCCATACCTTCATCTACACTCATGACATTCCGTGGTAGAGACCAAGAAACGACAGTTAAGTCATAAAACAAGGAAATGCTTTCGATTTAAATGAAGATGAACCTCTTAAATGGCAACACTACCTGTTGTTTGACAACCGAATTTTAAATAGACATGGACTGGATCGCTCAAAAAATGTTTACTCCTGCAAATCATACCTACAGTACAACTATAATGAATGATGCTGATCACATGCCATAAGTTCGTCAAGTTTCTGAAAGTATGCCATATTTAACCAACATTATCGACATGTCCGATAAACAACACTTGAATAATTGCATTTCCTATATAGATCACATGACTATCCTCAGATCACAACTCACGTCGTTTCTAAGAAATCTAAGTATGCCATAGCCACATAATTGCATCGCACGACTACAACGTTCAAAACCGTGAATGAAAAAAGAAGAAACAACCATGAAAAAAGCCGGGTGTAAATGGCATTACTTGATTTAGTATACGTAACTACTACACATACCTAATGTATTTTTTATTTAAAGGTACTTAATTAATTTTGAATTGAAATAATATTTGTAAATGTATTTCCTTATAAAAAAGAAAAAGAGTAATAATTAAAATAACAAACAATGGAACAGAAAAAAGTTGTATAACAAGCATAAAAAAATACATATAAGATAATACCGAAAAAATAAAACAAATGAAACAAAAAAAAATACACACTCTACGTAAAAAAAGTATTACGTACTATGGAAATACATTAATTTAATATGCCTATAACTAAATTGTTTTATTGTTACTTGACATATTTTGAGATTTTGTTATCGACTAAGTACTTACTTAATCACGCTTATATGTTGAAGTAAAAACGTGGCGTTACAGTATTTCGTTAATATTCCTGTTACTGATCCCGTTAGTGATCTCATATCATATACAAAAAATATGTACTTTTTAACACACAAGTGTTACTAAGTACTTATTACACATGTGATAAAATACTTCATTCATTACGTCACTACGATCACGTTTCTAAGATAAACAGTTTTTTTAACTTATTAAGAAAGTCGTAAGACGGTTATCTTCTCGTATACCACTTCAAAGACAATCAACAATAATGTCTAAGTTGATATGTACATTATTACCAAATCGGTGAATGAATCATTTGCTGGCGTGAGTGTTTTATTTACACTGAAATCTTTAAAGGCTAACTATTTAATAAACAACGAAGCCAAAAATGTCATTCCACTCAAAAAATATAGTCCATTTTATGCTATGCAAAAAAAATTCAATACGTCCGACAACAGTATCTAAACAACATAGAAATAATTTTAAGAATAACTGATTTAAACTTACACGATTCTCACTCATTAACACGCGATCATTAGTACACGATTGAATTGTATGTCTCTATCTCTATCACTCTCGCTATTTAAATAACAGAGCTAAACACATAGACATATAATCGATGCTTTAGGGTTTTATACTCACTTTGGACGCTTTGACGGATCTTTTACTTAGGATTTGACCGTATATTTTACTTCCAAAATTACCACAAACTATTTAATATAATTAAACAATCCTATTACCGACGTTACAAATAACAAATGGATGGAAATCTTGTTTTGATCGTTTAAAACTTGTGTAGATCTTCAGTAATAATTATAACTTACGATGCGCTTTACGATTTTCAAATACATACATAGGTCTTAAAAAATATTTTTAATAGGTTCAGAAAACTTTATATCAAATTTCAACACATATTTTACTGCCGACCGAATGCTTTTATCTCTACTTTACTCGATTACTTATATATATATATTATATTTATGTATATATAAGTTGGTTCTCGATTTTCTATGCATTCATTAGTTTTAACAGTGTTAGAGGAACTGATCATCATCAATAGTGGGTCCACTCGAGAGTAATGAAACGGATCGCACATTGTAGGAAAATTTCCATACAACAAGACCCGTTTTTACTGCTCATGAGTGTAGATAGCACACTCCCCATTCGCTGAACATGGGAACCACCGGAAGTGGTTCGCAGAAGGGCTGATCAGCAGTCGAGTTGGGCAACTCGCCTCGCCTGGGCAACTCGTGTGTTGCACACTGGGTCAACACTTGCCTTTACGAGTTTCTCCTCTGAAGCTGCTCCTTGCAGTGCGTCAGTTACATTCGCATTCGGAACTGTTGTTTCGTTCCCACGCCAAAGGTCACACCTGTGCACTATCCTTGATACATAGCTTGATAATTTCACTAGACACGATCATCCACAATCCTTAGAAATAATACAGCAATGCTGTATTATACCTTAGGAATGTGACAGTCGTCTTCATTTCAATTCAAATAGCAAACGACTGTCCTGATTCAATGTCTGAATATTATTTAACGATACAAATCTGACTAGGTCCAATCGTCAGATCCTGTTTAAGGGGGCACATGACTTGTAACGTTTCGATTTAATGATATATTTTAAACTGTATATTTTCATAAACTCGTTTTGTGTATTCTTCTCACGCAAAAATTGGTCAATAGTGACATTTGTACGTATACTCTCGCAATACGACTTTCTCGATCTTATTACATCATTACACTTACAAAACATACACTTAGGCAGGACACTTTTATTGTATGTAAAATGTAAATATAGTAGAGTAGTTGTAGTATAGTAGTTAGTAGTTGTAGTATATATTTCAGATACACTTGTAGTTTTGTACAAATAAGGTACACTTACACGTAGTTAGTTGGGCGGACATGGGACCAGATCAATACAAAATTTTGCGACCGGACGCTGATTGCACTGGCACCATGTCTAATGTGGCGAACGGCTTCAGGGGGAGCTCACAGTTGCTGAGAACTCTGAAGCAAGACTGATTATTTCCTTCTCGCGGTTGCTGCCCGTTAACTCCCTGTTTACCACCGCCGATAAACAGGTAGAACTAAAATAATCAGTCGATATTAAATGTAAATTCTCATATATATTGTTTTATTTTCAGAGAGGTTTCATTCATTATTTCTTCAAGCCTTGTCGCTGAGCGGGAAGAAAATCTTATACTTGCCTACAATTTCATATGCGTACAGTCGCCATCAGATATATCGAAGCGGCCAAGATTGTCATAAATATCTGTACAACGCGTCTATTGTCAATATGATAAAGTGTACATTCAGATATTTTTGAGTACCTCGGACGCTCCGATATATTTAATGGCGACTGTACATGTGTTACTCTATGTATATGTTACAGGCCTTTCTCAGTAGATAAGGGTGCAACTGCAAACTGAGTGATCATACCTATTATTCAAGCATTGGCAACCGTCAAAGCGTCCGGCACACGCACACGTCCACGCAACACTATATCTCACCGCCGAGCGCACAGCCGGACGCTTACTATTGAGAGCGTATACACTAATTAAGGTATATAAAAACTGTATAGCCATAAATCTGAAACATTCAAATCTATAAAGTAACATGTTTAAACCTAAAATAAATATCAATTTTATTTGCCAACTGTACTATTTAATAGACTTTTCGTCTTATTTATAATAGCAGTAAAGTACCCAAGCCCAAGAAAGTTGAATTTGTTTCAAGATCGTATTTCCATGACCACTCAAAGTTTCCACCATCATAATAATTTCTTAATATTGCCTCATCTTTAAAGTTTTAATAATTAGTTAACACTCCAAATACACTAACATTGCTATTTTTCAAACAGATGCTGAAAAAACACGCCCCATGTCATTCCCGATGGCAACAATAAATCAACATTGAGATACAACTAAACAAGGTAAATACCTACACATATATTTCAACCTATAAATTAATTATCAGTGCCATCTAATATATTTCCTATGTATTAACTCAAATGCTGGATAGCTCAAATTCTGGAATCAACAAGATGTTCGACAGATTACATATTTCTCCGTACATCCGATCGGCGGCGCTTTAATTAATTTGTGATTTACAAATAATCTTTGAAGTTTTAATAGATAATTAGATAACATTACAAACTACAGTTAAACTAACATCACTATATTTCAAACAGGCACAGCGTAGGACATACACCCACAAGATGGACAGAGACGATCTTATCAAGGTCGCCGAAAGACGCTAGATGCTTGTCGCTTCCGTTCCAACCGTACCGGTGTGGAGGTCCAAAGGGGAGGCCTATGTTCAGCAGTGGACGTCTTACATCTGAGATGATGATGATGATTTCAAACAGGTGAATA
Organism: Pammene aurita; assembly: GCA_947086415.1. Taxonomy (NCBI): domain Eukaryota; kingdom Metazoa; phylum Arthropoda; class Insecta; order Lepidoptera; family Tortricidae; genus Pammene; species Pammene aurita. Next base: position 181,737 of record OX352301.1, read on the forward strand.
ACAAACACGCCCTCTGTCATGTCGGATTGCAAATTAAACTGAGATCCCGTTAATTAGTTAACAACGCCATCTGTTATATTTAGCATATATTAACTCAAATCGTAGATAGGTCCCGTGCTCGTATTGTAAAATTAAACGTTCGATAAGCAAATATTTCTGCGTACATCCCATAGGCGGCGTTGTACTTAATTTATGACTTCCAGATTTAATTTAATGTTAATATCCTTCATGTGGTTTTATACCTGTTAATAATATTATCCTGCCGTACAGGAAATATTAAACTAAAACAAACAGTCGTTTTATTCATTAGACTTGTTGCAGGAAACGGTAACTTTGACAACTCATTGTCAATTTTTCCTGTAAGTACCTTTTGTCACATCAATTTTATTAATTGAATTCATTGTATGTATGTTTTAAAACGGCAAATCCATTTTATCGTATCCCAGTTGTACAGACTCAAGTAATAAAAACATTAACGCCGGCTGTTAAATGATATATTTTCAAGTAGAATGTCAGATATATAAAATATGGGTCGAATACTAATAACACATTATTTTCACGCAAACTTTTCTTACTGAGTATAGTCGACTACTCTATCTTGAAGCCGTTCGTTTACTAACGATTAATTGATAACATTGTACATATGTTACAGGCACTCAAGAGGAAAGGAGCTCTGTATGGAACACTTTTCGAGCTGCAGTTACGAGGTCGGAGCATTCGCATCAAGATTTAGGTGAGCACACATCACTTTATTACATTGCATGTGACAGTCTACATGAAAAAGTATTATTTACTGGAAAACGCTTACGTTATACAAACTCAATATTGTACTCTAGCAATGAAAGAGTAAACACGTAATTTCAACGGTCCCAAATAACAATGCCAAATTGTACTACTTTTGAAGAGATGCTGTGGTTGATTATTAAAAAATATTTTTCCAACCAGACTAAAATTGGTATTATTACTTTGTTTATTGATAGACGATATGTATAGATTTGCTTTAATAGCAATTTCATTGAAAAATGCCAAAAAATAATATATGTAATTTTTAAACAGAATATATAAATATTCTGTCTCAATACAAAGTTTTGGACAAAGTTTTTAATAATAATTCAGTTGTACCACATCTGACATGTAAATTAGTACTTATTTTGTGAAATGAATCACTTTCTATCCTTGTATAGTAGTCTTTTATATGTTATTAGATGCTGCAATTCAACATAGAGGAGCCTCTGAAAAATCACCACAAGAACGTCGATAACCGAGCCGATCCACGCCCTACGACTTTGCAGACTCGAATGTTGGTTGCGTTACATCAGGTAAACTTTATTTTTATTAATAAACCGTGGAAAAAATACCTAAATATTGCAGCTCAATACATGAATCCTCAAACACGCGCGTTTTTTAGCAAGGCGCGGTGAGAGCGGCGCTGACACGAGGCGCTCACAACCCGTACGCATCTCTCTCTCTCTCTCTCTCTCTCTCTCTCTCTCTCTCTCTCTCTCTCTCTCTCTCTCTCTCTCTCTCCGTGCACACTGCGCGCGCGCACCGCGTGTCGTGTGGCGGCTGCACACTGGTGAGAGCGACGGCCACAAGAGGCGGAGTTTTTGGATCGCCATTGACCGCGCGCACGGACGCACCTACGCAGCTCAGATGTTCGCCGAACACTTTTCTTATGAAAAATATCGTCGATGTCGCCCGACAGCCATGTCGGAGGGAAACGCCCAGAGTTGTGGAGTCATCGGTAGCTGCGGCCCCGCCCCGTCGAGGTGTGGGACCACGACTGATGACACTAGCGTCGCGCCAGGTCTACCAAGAAGCATAGCAGCCGCCACGGATCCCCCCCCCCCCCGCAAAATGGGTTTTGCAACTTACCCACACAAGACTCGCTTCGGACAGCCTACCCCTCCGCCCCCGCGGGACCGGCGGGTAGTCGGTTAAGTGAGTTTTCGACACCACCAGCATCACCACTACGACGTTGGTACGACTTAAGATTTCCACCAGTCCAACAAGTCAAAGAAGAAGCTGCCACTCAAGTCTCGCTGCCGACAGCCGGCCCCCTCGCGCCCACGGGAATGACTGGTAGTCGATCAAACGAGCTTCCGACGCCACCAGCAAAACCAACACGGCCCTGGTTCGACTTGAGAATTAGAGTCGAAGATGAAGCCGCCAAAACGACCGAAACGGTCCCGGAACGGACTCTCCCGCCCCTTCCTGCCGCTGACCCATCCCTGCTGCTCCCACGCGCACGCAAAGATCATGATCGTATCTTGGTGGACCGCCTGGGTAAGGCGGGGCCCGTGTTGCCATCACTGGTAACACGGATGGAAGCCGGCCACGGTGAGGATGCGGAGCCCGCCCTGGTAGAAGCCGAACGACACCCGCTGCAGCAGATGCCCCTGGCACCTCTGCAGCCCGCCGCCGCCCCCACGAAGAAGAAAACAGCCGCCTGCGCCCCTGCCGCAGCCCTAGCTCCAAGAAACGGAAGCCGTCCGCGCCCGCTCCCTAGGGAGTCAGCGCGGAAAAAGAAATCCCGGAGGGGCGCCGTGCCGCTCCACACGCGCCCCCGGACAGACACCGTGTTTAGATCAAAGCCGGACGACGCCCGCCGCAGAAGAAGCCCCTGGCACCTCTGCAGTCCACCGCCCCCGAGCAAATTCAAAGAAATACAAGAAGCCGCCCGCGCCCGCCCCCACGGGTCACAGCGCGGGCAAAGAAATCCCGGAGGGGCGCCGTGCCGCTCCACGCGCGCCCCCAGACAGCCGCCGCCCTCGCCTGCACCTGCGCCTGCTCCAGAGAAGAAAGAAGCCCTCCCTGCCACCATCATGAAGCCCCAACACCGTTGGAGCGACGCACCGCTTCACGCGTGCCCGCTGGACAGCCGCCACCTACGCCAGACTCCCAGAAGGAGGGCGTAAAATAACAAGAAACACCCAAGACCTGCCAAGCCAAAGAACTGAACGACAAAGAAGCATAGAAGCCGCGCCCTTTTAAAGGCACAAATGCCCCCGTCCGTTGTTACGGGCGGGCAAATAGAAACCGCCAAATATCAATACAATGATGGAAAGGCTACTCATGCCCCAGAAAGGGGTTTGAAAGATATGACACGACAAGAGGCTCTCACAACCCGTACGTATCGCTCTCTCTATGTGCACACTGCGCGGTGCACGTTGTATGGGGCTCCACCGCGCTCCACGTGCTGTGTGGCGGCCGCACACCGGCGGGAGCACGTGGCACGCCGAGCTCTTACGAAACTACGGCGCCATCTACGTCAGCGACGAGATGAGACGAGAGTTAAAATCTCTACCAATAGCTACTTTCCTGTAAATATCAATATGAAAATTACATACGTTACAGTTACAGAGATATAAGCGAGCGCTATAACATTTGTTTTATTACATTTGGTATTTGCAAGCATCTTAAAATCAATTTTAAAGACGTTACACATCACAAGCGGGATTTTTATTGAACGAAACTCATTTGATCGTAAAACATTTAGTGCTTCCTCTTCGTTCAACCGTCAAAATATTTTAAATGAAATAGTCAATATTCCCTAAAAAAACCTTACTTATATTTTACAGAGCCAGGAACACAAGCAACGGCAGACCGCACCATCGTGAACTACGTCCACTTGAAGAGTTTGCTGCAGTCCTACAGCCACACGGGAGCAATATGTTAGGTAAAGTTCATTTACATTTTATGATTATTTGTTTGTGCACTACAATTAAATAGACATGAATGAGCGAGCGTCCTAGGTACATACAAACATGACTGTCAAAAAACGGCTATGGGCTCCATATCAAAATTCAGCTACCAAAGACAAATTTCCGATTTTCGGTTGATTTTTGTCTATGATAACTTAATTCCATGCATTCCGCTCAAGCTTACACAAATATACCGATTCCCACAGTAAGCTCAATAAAATTTGTATTATGGGTTACACTAAGCGATAATATATACAATAGATAGATATAGATATTTAAATGCATCCAAAACTCGGAAAAAATATCCATGATAAACACACAAATAACTTCCCTAACTAAGATTCAAACCCGGGACTTCCTACTTCAAAGGCAGAATCATTATCGACTAGACTAAAAGGCCTTCAACAAGTTAAAACATAAATGTAATTTAAGTACATACCATTGCATTCTCTTTAAAGTTTTAATAATAAGTTAACATTCAGATTAAATTAACATCACTATTTTTCAAAAAGGTGCAGAACAAACACGCTCTATGTCATTCCGGATTGCAAACTAAGTTTCATCATTGAAATATAAACAAGGTAAATTGTCTGCACATATATTTTATAAATGTTAATTGTTAACAGCACCATCTTTTGTATTTACTATGTATTAACCTTTTCGACGGCAACAACTCGTATACGGGGTGTAACAAAACACTGGTGATCCTTTTAAAGGCATAATTGGTATCGTATTCTAATTTTAAAAAAGTAAGAAAAAACTTGTAGTTTTGTATGGAAGGATGGCCGGCTGAAACGACGTGTCCGATAAAATTAAATAAATTTTTTTCGCGTAAAAAAATATTACTTTTTTGTACTCACAATACTATACCAATTATGTCCAATTATAAACAGATCACCAGTATTTTTGTTACACTCTGTATCAGCACCGCAGATTCAACGCCAATGACTTATATACTGGTCATAAGATACCATACATTTTACTCTAAACTCGTTATTGGCTTGGCGTACGAATGAGTGCATTGACATCTGTCTTGGCATCGAAAAGGTTAAATCAAGACTTAGATAGTTCAAGTGTTTTTCGGATCATTAAGATAGTTCAAATATTTCTCCATACATCCCATAGGAGTGGAATAGCTGTGATCAATTTGTAATTTGTAGATTCATTTTTATGTAAATATTTACGACCACTCTATAACTATTTTTGAAAATTGAGAAAAACTCTGTACCTCTCTGCTGTAATATTTTAGCCATGCAGTATAACGTTACTTTTCTTTTTCAGAACAATCGCATCATCATACCGCAAAGCACCATCGTCGACATCAGAAATGAATACCATGCCCAATATAAAGAAATATTAACACGTTCCTATAATATAGATATGGACATCTATTTAAAAAATAAAATATAAGACTAAATAAATACTTTGTTTTATTACAATGTCTATAAATTTATATTTTTATGTAATCGCGTTGAAATTATCATATTGTCAAAAAGGCAAAAGGCCTATCACGAGTATAACTCATATTAACGCTATTACACAAAAATACCTACTTACATGAAATCATATCATATTCAGATAATAATGTAGTTATTTGGAGTAGTACTTCAAGATACGCTTTAAAAAGATTTGGACATAATATGATAAATATTAAACAGTCTAATTGACCCTTTGACCGCCAAAGACGTCAAATCACGCCCACGGAAAGTCGTGCCCTCAGCGCCAGCGCGTGATATCACGTTCAAAACATAAGCAAGTTGCCTCAGCGTCGAGGGTACGATTTATACGTCCAATTCTTAGCGGTGAAAGGGTTAAAAACAGCATTCGACCACGATAGATGAACAGGGTGCGTAGCCAACGTGCCAATCGTGAACGCTCCGTAGAGTATTGAAGTCACCTCTCTATATCACTTCCATATTAGTGCAACAGTGACAGTTGCGTTTCGTTCGCTATGAAGCATTAACGATTGACACGTTGGCTACACACTATGTAAAAAGAGCATGAAACGGAGAGTCAGCATAAACATCAAATTTATATACTTAACAATATGTATCAATTATAACGTTGACGTCTGCGTATTGTCTTTGCTAAATCGGTGCAAACTTATCGTGGTTGAACTCTGTAAATAAATAAAAAAATATCATGTGACTCATTCATAACAATTCCCTAAGTAGATATCACATGTTTCATGATTAGACTTGACAGATTTGCCAATGCAATTTCGTACTCGCGCGCATGCTCTAATCGTGGAGTTGTACGGGGTGACGAATGTCTGAATTATTCGATTAATTAACTATTCGACCAGCACTGACGCGAATACGAACACGCTGATGTGCACGCCGTAATACACTTACATCAAAATTAATCATAACTGCGACCACAACAGAAATGCACTGTTACGAATAGTGGGTTAAGTTAGGTTAGAACTGCAACCACAACAGAAATGCACTGTTACGAATAGTGGGTTAGGTTAGATTTGAAATGCGACCCCAACAGAAACACACGGCTACCAATAATGGGTTATGTTTGAACTGCAACCTCAACAGAAACAAACTTTTACGCATAATGGGTTAGGTAAGAACTGCGACCTCAACGGAGACACACTGCTACGAATAGTGGGTTAGGTTAGGTTTGAACTGCGAACTCTACAGAAACGCACGGCTGCGAATAATGGGTTAGGTTAAGTTAGAACTGCGACCTCAACGAAAACGCACTGCTAAGAATAGTGGGTTAGGTTAAGTTAGAACTGTGACCACAACAGAAACGCACGACTACGAATAACGGGTTAGGTTAAGTTAGAACTGCGACCACAACAGAAACAAATTGCTACACATGATGGGTTAGGTAAGAAATGCTACTTCAACGAAAATACTCTGCTACGAATAGTGGGTTAGGTTATGTTTGAACTGCGACCTCAACAGAAACGCACTGCTACGAATAGTGGGTTAGGTTAGGTTAGAACTGCGACCACAACAGAAATGCACTGTTACGAACAGTGGGTTAAGTTAGATTAGAACTGCAACCACAGCAGAAATGCACTGTTACGAATAGTGGGTTAGGTTAAATTTGAAATGCGACCCCAACAGAAACACACGGCTACGAATAATGGGTTATGTTTGAACTGCAACCTCAACAGAAACAAACTGTTACGCATAATGGGTTAGGTAAGAACTGCGACCTCAACGGAGACACACTGCTACGAATAGTGGGTTAGGTTAGGTTTGAACTGCGAACTCTACAGAAACGCACGGCTACGAATAATGGGTTAGGTTAAGTTAGAACTGCGACCTCAACGAAAACGCACTGCTAAGAATAGTGGGTTAGGTTAAGTTAGAACTGCGACCACAACAGAAACAAATTGCTATACATAATGGGTTAGGTAAGAACTGCTACTTCAACGAAAATGCTCTGCTACGAATAGTGGGTTAGGTTATGTTTGAACTGCGACCTCAACAGAAACGCACTGCTACGAATAATGGGTTAGGTTAAGTTAGAACTGCGACCTCACCGAAAACGCACTGCTACGAATAGTGGGTTAGGTTACGTTTGAACTGTGATCTCAATAGAAACGCACGACTACGAATAACGGGTTAGGTTAAGTTAGAACTGCGACCACAACAGAAACAAATTGCTACACATAATGGGTTAGGTAAGAACTGCTACTTCAACGAAAATGCTCTGCTACGAATAGTGGGTTAGGTTATGTTTGAACTGCGACCTCAACAGAAACGCACTGCTACGAATAATGGGTTAGGTTAAGTTAGAACTGCGACCTCACCGAAAACGCACTGCTACGAATAGTGGGTTAGGTTACGTTTGAACTGTGATCTCAATAGAAACGCACGACTACGAATAACGGGTTAGGTTAAGTTAGAACTGCGACCACAACAGAAACAAATTGCTACACATAATGGGTTAGGTAAGAACTGCTACTTCAACGAAAATGCTCTGCTACGAATAGTGGGTTAGGTTATGTTTGAACTGCGACCTCAACGAAAACGCACTGCTACGAATAGTGGGTTAGGTTATGTTTGAACTGTGACCTCAATAAAAACGCACGACTACGAATAACGGGTTAGGTTAAGTTAGAACTGCGACCACAACAGAAACAAATTGCTACACATAATGGGTTAGGTAAGAACTGCTACTTCAACGAAAATGCTCTGCTACGAATAGTGGGTTAGGTTATGTTTGAACTGCGACCTCAACGAAAACGCACTGCTACGAATAGTGGGTTAGGTTAAGTTTGAACTGTGACCTCAATAGAAACGCACGACTACGAATAACGGGTTAGGTTAAGTTAGAACTGCGGGAAGATAGAGCTCGCACGCGGAACACTAAACATAATCAAAAAAGACAAATACCTCCTGGAGCCTTTAAGGAAACCCAAAACTCAATACACAAAAACACAAAAACAATAAACACAAACACAAAACCATAAAACAGCAAACACATAAAAAACCGCGGGGCCCACGGGCCCCGCGCACCCGCCCAAAATACTAGTCAATAATATATATAGCTACAACCCCACTGATTTCTCATCTATACGTTTTATTTCTAAACGGGGGGATTTAAAAAAATAATAATTTCAGATTTGTATAGCGGGAAAAATTTGTAGGTCCAGAAAAATACGAATTTTGGTCTTTCTATCTTGGTCGAAAAAATGTACAACGGCCCGACTAAACGGTGTGAGATGGAGGGGGGGTGTTTGACCAAATGTCATAGAGAACTGCTGGCAGTTTTTAGAGCTCACTTTTTTTTTTTAATTTTTCGACTTTTTTTTTCGATCGATTTTTCAAATTGATCCTAGCGCGCTGAGATTTGGCATGGCGAAAGGCGTCGGCCTCGAGATTGCCACGAGCAAAAAAAAATTAATAAAAATCCAAGATGGCGGCCAAAATCGTCACTTAAACTTTGTATGGGAACTTTTAAACGGTGAGAGATGGGTGGGGGGTGCTCGACCAAATGTCATAGAGGGCCTGGAAAAAAGACGAATGGTAAAAAAAAAATTTCAAAATGGCCGACTTTTTTTTTTTTTTTTTTTCAAAATGGTCCGAGCGCGCTGAGATTTAGCAAGCGGGGACCTAGGGTGCCCGAGATTAGTGTTTTGAAAAAAATTTTTGGAAAAATCCAAAATGGCGGCGTGCACGTTTAAAACCATTTTTCGGGTAATTTAGGCGAGCCCGAAGGGCGAGCTTCAGGGTGGGAGGCCGCAGGCCGACCCCGGCGGAGGGCCGAAGGCCCGCAGCCTTCACCTAGAGTGCCCAAGCGTTCATACCCAAGAAATTTAAGGCGAGGCCGTAGGCCGAGCTGCGTGTAGGACGCACGAACTCAACCCAAAAGTCCAACTGTCTTAATAAGCGTAGCCGGAGAGCCGAAGGCTCGACGGCGGAGCGTCGAGGCGAGCGAAGGCCGGAGGCCGAGCTCCGCGTAGGGCCGAAGGCACGGAGCGTCACTCGACCGGGGGAAGTTGGCGCTTAAACACGAGCCAATAGTAAAAGTGTCCAGCGAACCTGAGGGCCACAGGCCCGAAGGTGAGCGGCCGGACACTTTTACTATTGGCTCGTGTTTAAGCCCAACTTCCCGACTTAGGACATTTGGACTCCCCAGTCGCGAGGCCGTAGGCCGAGCTGCGTGTAGGACGCACGAACTCAACCCAAAAGTCCAACCGTCTTAATAAGCGTAGCCGGAGAGCCGAAGGCTCGACGGCGGAGCATCGAGGCGAGCGAAGGCCGGAGGCCGAGCTCCGCGTAGGGCCGAAGGCACGGAGCGTCACACGACCGGGGGAAGTTGGCGCTTAAACACGAGCCAATAGTAAAAGTGTCCAGCGAACCTGAGGGCCACAGGCCCGAAGGTGAGCGGCCGGACACTTTTACTATTGGCTCGTGTTTAAGCCCAACTTCCCGACTTAGGGCAGTCACAGTCAAGCACCTATCCCCGACTGTCTGTAATAAGCGAAGCGGCGGGCCGAAGGCCCGACGGTGAGCTTCGAAAACTCGCGAAGGCCGGAGGCCGAGCTCCGCGTAGGGCCGAAGGCCCGAAGCGTCCAATACCGGCGCGCCAGCACGCGAGGCCGGAGGCCGAGCTGCGGGAAGATAGAGCTCGCACGCGGAACACTAAACACAGTCCCAAAAGACAAGTACCTCCTGGAGCCTTTAAGGAAACCCAAAACACAATACACAAAAACACAAAAACAATAAACACAAACAAAAAACACAAAGACCAACAAAAAAAGCCAACACTCCACCACCGCGGGGCCCACGGGCCCCGCGCACCCGCCCAAAATACTAGTGTCTATATATAGCTACAACCCCACTCATTTCTCATCTATACGTTTTATTTCTAAACGGGGGGATTTAAAAAAATAATAATTTCAGATTTTAATAGCGGGCAAAATTTGTAGGTCCAGAAAAATACGGATTTTGGTCTTCCTATCTCGGTCGAAAAAATTTACAACGGCCCGACTAAACGGTGAGAGTTGGACGGGGGGTGTTCGACCAAATGTCATAGAGAACTGCTGGCAGTTTTTAGAGCTCACTTTTTTTTTTTAATTTTTCGACTTTTTTTTTCGATCGATTTTTTAAATTGATCCTAGCGCGCTGAGATTTGGCATGGCGAAAGGCGTCGGCCTCGAGATTGCCACGAGCAAAAAACATTTAATAAAAATCCAAGATGGCGGCCAAAATCGTCACTTAAACTTTGTATGGGAACTTTTAAACGGTGAGAGATGGGTGGGGGGTGCTCGACCAAATATCATAGAGGGCCTGAAAGAAAGGCGAATGGTAAAAAAAAATTTTCAAAATGGCCGACTTTTTTTTTTTTTTTTTTCAAAATGGTCCGAGCGCGCTGAGATTTGGCAAGCGGGGACCTAGGGGGCTCGAGATGAGTGTTTTGAAAAAATTTTTTGGAAAAATCCAAAATGGCGGCGTGCAAGGCCAAAACCAATTTTCGAGTAATTAAAGCGAGCCCGAAGGGCGAGCTTCAGGCTGGGAGGCCGCAGGCCGACCCCGGCGGAGGGCCGAAGGCCCGTAGCCTTTAACTAGAGTGTCCAAGCGTTCATACCCAAGAAATTTAAGGCGAGGCCGGAGGCCGAGCTGCGTGCAGGACGCATGAACTCAAACCAAAAGTCCAACTGTCTTAATAAGCGTAGCCGGAGAGCCGAAGGCTCGACGGCGGAGCGTCGAGGCGAGCGAAGGCCGGAGGCCGAGCTCCGCGTAGGGCCGAAGGCACGGAGCGTCACACGACCGGGGGAAGTTGGCGCTTAAACACGAGCCAATAGTAAAAGTGTCCAGCGAACCTGAGGGGCGCAGCCCCGAAGGTGAGCGGCCGGACACTTTTACTATTGGCTCGTGTTTAAGCCCAACTTCCCGACTTAGGGCAGTAACAGTCAAGCACCTATCCCCGACTGTCTGTAATAAGCGAAGCGGCGGGCCGAAGTGAATCTTTTTAGATCTTCTATATCTATCTATACATATAATAACTAGTATTTTGGGCGGGTGCGCGGGGCCCGTGGGCCCCGCGGTGGTGGAGTGTTGGCTTTTTTTATTGGTCTTTGTGTTTGTGTTTTTTGTTTTTGTGTATTGAGTTTTGTGTTTTTGTGTATTGAGTTTTGGGTTTCCTAAAAGGCTCCAGGAGGAATTTGTCTTTTGTGACTGTGTTTAGTGTTCCGCGTGCGAGCTCTATCTTCCCGCAGCTCGGCCTCCGGCCTCGCGTGCTGGCGCGCCGGTATTGGACGCTTCGGGCCTTCGGCCCTACGCGGAGCTCGGCCTCCGGCCTTCGCGAGTTTTCGAAGCTCACCGTCGGGCCTTCGGCCCGCCGCTTCGCTTATTACAGACAGTCGGGGATAGGTGCTTGACTGTGACTGCCCTAAGTCGGGAAGTTGGGCTTAAACACGAGCCAATAGTAAAAGTGTCCAGCGAACCTGAGGGGCTCGTGTTTAAACCCAACTTCCCGACTTACGACATTCGGAATCCCCAGTCGCGAGGCCGTAGGCCGAGCTGCGTGCAGGACGCATGAACTCAACCCAAAAGTCCAACTGTCTTAATAAGCGTAGCCGTAGAGCCGAAGGCTCGACGGCGGAGCGTCGCGGCGAGCGAAGGCCGGAGGCCGAGCTCCGCGTAGGGCCGAAGGCACGGAGCGTCACACGACCGGGGGAAGTTGGCGCTTAAACACGAGCCAATAGAAAAAGTGTCCAGCGAACCTGAGGGGCGCAGCCCCGAAGGTGAGCGGCCGGACACTTTTACTATTGGCTCGTGTTTAAGCCCAACTTCCCGACTTAGGGCAGTCACAGTCAAGCACCTATCCCCGACTGTCTGTAATAAGCGAAGCGGCGGGCCGAAGGCCCGACGGTGAGCTTCGAAAACTCGCGAAGGCCGGAGGCCGAGCTCCGCGTAGGGCCGAAGGCCCGAAGCGTCCAATACCGGCGCGCCAGCACGCGAGGCCGGAGGCCGAGCTGCGGGAAGATAGAGCTCGCACGCTGAACACTAAACACAGTCACAAAAGACAAATTCCTCCTGGAGCCTTTTAGGAAACCCAAAACTCAATACACAAAAACACAAAACACAAAACTCAATACACAAAACCACCCGTAAGTCCGGGAGCGATCCCCCCCATGCACTCCAAATCTTCGTGCGGACCCCTTCACTATGCCTATCCAGCACCTGGCTCTGCAAGGGGGCCATTGTTACCAACGACCCCGCCGAGGCTTCTGTGGGCTGTGGGTTGGGCCCGAGTTCCCCCCGTTTGAGTTTCAAGAAATCGGCCTTGGCCCGGGCGAACCCCTGGCTATGGCCTCTTCCTCTCTTACTCGGCGCGAAGCTTGACCTCGATCCAGGGCCGGAAGTGCCACCAATAGCTTCGTCCGAACCGTCCTCTTCACTTAAAAGCCGCTTTCGCAATTCCCCGGATCGGCTCGAGGCAGGAACAGGCAGTGACCCGTCGGAATCGGCCGTCTCGGTGTCGGCTTCCGTTGCCAGGGGTGAATAATCCATCTCTTCTTCTTTGGGGAGGTCGCGCACGTCCACTTTCCCGGGAGAAAAGAACTCCTCCCGATCTGGCGAGAGCATATTCAGCGCGCCGCGAGCCCTCCTCCCACAAAACACCCTCGTGGGGATTGGTGTGGGCGACCGCACGAACTCCTGAGGCACTATTGGCGCCTCCTCCTTCTCTTTTCCGTCCTCGCCTTCCTCGACATCGGGGATGGCGTGGCGTATAAAACGCCCCGCTCTGTCCCGGACTGGGCGAAACTCCATTATTGGAGGGTTAGGAGAGGGTGCCGCCTTAGCACCTTCCTCGTCCCCTCCTCCACGCAATCTTAATACTAATTCGCAAGCATCCTTGTCCATTACACATTTGCCATGGTCGTTGTCGATTTCCATCCTTGAGCGGTGTGCCCCCCCAGAATACGGTGGGCAGCATGACACCACAGCGCGGGTACTTGCCCGTTCTGTGGTGTCACAGGGGATAGGGACCCCCTGGAGTAGTTTATACTTTTTATAGCCACTCATTTTTTTGCTATTTTTTTAGGAGGTATGCCCCCCCTCTGACGTTCGTGACTGGGCTCCCCCCAGCCACGCATCCCATCAGCACGCCAGTCACACCTTGGGATTGGGGATTTTTTATAGTGGTTAACTCCACGCGACCCTTCTCTCAGTGAGAAAGATCCTCGTTCCGCTCAGTGCGGGCTACGAGTTGCCCGACGGTGGCCGTAGCCACAACATCGCGTCAGGTGGTCCAAGCCACCAATGGCAGCTCTTGTATAGAGCTCCAACTTCGTCCCAGTGGGACCTGGCGTCTCGCACTGTGCCCTCTGCTGGTTTCAGAGGGACACGCGGAGCCGCCCCCCGTGGGCTGTTCTTAGTCTGGCCCCTCTCCTCAGGCCTGTCCGGTTTGGGAGGCCCTATCCGGCATAGCCCTGAGGGTCATTGGAGCACGCAAGACCCTTCACCACGGCAAGGTGACAGCAATCGAAGGGGAACCTTTTTTTTTTTTTTTTATAGAGGGGAAAATGCGTTACGCATACCGCCGGGCCTCGGGAACGTAAAGCCCAGGCAGTTATGTGGGACTCCCATTTCGGTGTACCCACTAAAAACCCCTCGTTTTGCCGCCTCGTCGCTAAAAGGCGAGACCACGGGAACTCCGAAGTACACTACCGTGGCCTCGCCAGCGGCTGGCTGTTGAGCCTCCTCTCTGAGGAATTTGTCCTCTTACGCTGGGTATGGCGTGGCTAGATGTCTGCCACGCTCTTCGCCTCGAGGACCTATACCTTTAGGGTGACAGTCGTCCCCGTGACTGCCCCCCGGAGGTCCTCCTTAAGGCGGCAAGCGGCGGTCATGGGCGACTCGCCTGCGCCCGGGTCTCTTGCGCCGCATCGGGTGAGCTTCCACGTCCTGCTCCCGCGCGCGCTCAGAGGCTTCTTTCTCCGTCATTACTAGTTGACTGTAGTAAGACACCGCCTTCCATTTAGTCCTATTTTCTAGGATGCCCCTTACGACGCTGGGTAGCGACAAGTCGCTGCCGACCACCGCGGTCAGCTGGTTCCGCGCCTCGTTCCACCCCCTGCACTCTGCCAGCGTGTGCTGTGCTGTGTCTTCAGCATTATCGCAGTGATGACACGCTGGCGTTGGCTCCCTCCCGGATATTTTGCACAGGTACTTCCCAAAGCACCCATGGCCCGTAAGCACCTGTGCGAGGTGGAAAGTTACCACTCCATGTTGTCTCCCTATCCATTCTTTCAGCATGGGCTGGATCGCGTTGACCGTCCATTGGCCGGCACTTGGGGTCCCCAGTCTTTCGCCCCACTTGCGAAGGAGTAAATCGTGGGCATTTACCCTCCAGCGCTTCACCTCCTCGAGCATAGGCTCTTGCCCTCTAGCTCTCGACTCCGCGATCTGGGTGTACACTCCTGCCAGAGCTTCCGCGTCTAAATCCCAAGGAGGTGTCCCAGCGAGTGCGCAGGCTGCCTCGCAGGAGATCGTGCGGTATCCTCTGATGACTCTTATCGCCATGACCCTTTGCGGTCTTCGCAGAAGGGACTGGTTGTGGGCGTTGAGAGCATCAACCCAGATGGGCGCACCATATAGGGCCATCGACCGCACTGCCATAGTGTACAGACGGCGGCAGCCCACGTTAGGTCCTCCTACATTTGGCAGAAGCCGGCTTAGTGCTCCGGCTGCTCCCAACAGTTTTGGAGCTAGGCGCTTGAAGTGTTCCTTGAAGTTCCACCGGCTGTCGAGGACAAGTCCCAGATATTTCATTGTCGACCCGATGCCGATGGAAACTCCACCTACCATTAGTTGAGCGCCCGCAGGGGGCGCTCTTCTGGGTCCATGAAAGCAGAGGGCCTCCGACTTGTTGAGAGCAACTTCTAATCCCAGCTTACGGATCCTACCCACCACTTGAGCCACTCCCGCTGTTGCTTTTATGGCAGCTTCCCTAAATGTACTAGCCGACGCGGTAACGAGAGTGTCATCGGCGTAGCACGTCAGTTCCACCCCCGGGGGATTTCTGCCGCGGAGCACCCAGTCATAGCCGATGTTCCACAGGAGTGGTCCCAAGACTGACCCCTGTGGAACTCCGCATGACATAGGTTTCTGGTGCCACTCATTTTGTGCGGGGTATTTTACCGCCCTATCGGATAGGTACGACTCGATGACTTTCCGCAGGTAAAGCGGTACGGTGTGATATCTAAGCGCCTCTTGAATGCAGCCCCAAGGCAGGGTGTTAAAAGCATTTGATATATCCAAAGATACTGCGAGGACAACCCCGCCTTGGGACACCGTCTCCTCCGCCAAGACTTTGACTCGGGCGATCGCGTCGACGGTGGATCGACATCGGCGAAAGCCATACTGCTTTTCACTTAGATTTGGCCCTGCGTTTTCTAGATGCTTGACGAGGCGGAGCGAGATGACTCGCTCAAAGAGTTTGCTCACCTCGTCGAGCAGTACGATTGGGCGGTATGCTGACGGTGAGTCGACCGGACGTCCTTCTTTTTGGATGAGGACTAGTTTTCCCGTCTTCCACGCTCGTGGAAATCTGCCCTGTCCAAAGCATGCACTGAATATAGTGCCCTAACTCGGAGTTCGAGAGGCCCCAGTGCTACTACCCATGCGCGGCCAGGTATACCGTCCGGACCCGGTGCTGTATTCTTCTGCTTTAGGCGTAGCACTGCGGCTCCTAGTTCTCCCTCGGTAACTTCTGGCAAATTTGGAGCCTCTTCATTAGTGCCAGCCAAATGTTCCGGCTGTGCCATCAGAGGTGGTGTGTGGTCAGCTCTGTCCGGGAACAGAGTGTTTACCACTCGCTGCAGGAGCTGGGGCTGAAGGGCCTGTGTCAGTGGTGGGGTCCACGGACGGAGTTTGCACCTCACCATTTTATATGGTCTTCCCCACGGGTCTTTGTTGAGACTCTCCAGCATCTCCTTTTCGGCTAGGTCTTTCGCTCTTCCGATCGCAGTTTGCAGCGATACGACTAGGTTTCTGTATGCTGCGTAGAGCTGGGCCTCTTCGTCAATATCACGCCGTTGTCTTCTGCGACTTCTAGTATACTGGCGCCGCGCCGCAATACAAGATTTTCGCAATTGAGCCAATTCTGTAGACCACCAGTATACCTTTTGCTGTGGCGGACGGGGCCCAACCCTAGGCATGGCTACATCGCAGTTGTCGGTCATGGCATCCAGAAGCCACTGTGATTCCCCTTCAATGTCCAAGGGACCACCGGCTGCCGGTAGCCAGGACTTAACTAGAGCCGCTTCCTCCAGTAGTTCGCGATTCAGACGTTTCATTGCCCACCGTGGGCTGTCCCCTTCCATGGGGTTTCTTGGGCCTGTTGTTATCGTCTGGAGTGTAGAAACATCGTACCTTATGTACCTATGATCCGAAAGGGTCTCTACGTCCTCCAGAACTTCCCAGCTCTGGACACGACGAGCTAGAGCAGCGTCGGCAAAGGTAATATCGACAATTGAGCCACCTTGTTGTCGCACGCATGTGTGTGCTGTTCCACGGTTCACTACCTGTAGATCATAGGCCACAGCCCACTCCTCCAAGCACTGCCCGCGAACATCCGTTACAGTGGAACCCCACGCCCCGGACTTTGCATTAAAATCTCCGGCAATTAACACGGGTGTGGGATGCAGCTGCCTGGCTACGGCGCCCACCTCTGTAAGGAACTGCTCAAAATCCGCCAGGTTCTTGTTGGGCGAAAAGTAGCATCCTACTACTGCAATGCTATCATGGATTGCAGCTACGTAGCCGTGACCCTTTATAATGCCTTGAAAGGGTGGGGAGCCCGCTAAGCTCCGCGACACTAGGGCAACGGTATTGTCTACGTCCCCAACCCATCCTGTACGGGTAGGTACGGAGTATGGCTCCGCAATTACCGCTATATTTATCAACCACTCTGCCATGCTCTGGAACAGGAGATCCTGAGCCCTGGCACAGTGGTTGAGATTCGCCTGCAGCACTTTAATGGCCATATTTATTTTATGTCATTTGTAGACTCCATCTGTACCTCATCCACAGTAGGGGTGGGTGAGCGTACGGGCTGGCTGGGCGGCGAGGGGGCCCGGGAGATATTTCCAGCCTTGGTCTTTGATCTCTTTCGAGGGGCAGTACAGGTCTTGCTCCCTGTCCTATGCCCCGCATCTTTGCCAGATGCTGCACAAAGGGTGCAGTGTGGCTTCGCTGTGCACTCCTTCACCCTGTGTCCCGTCTGGCCACAGCGGTAGCACAGTTCGGATCTGTCGATCTCAGAGAGACATTTCGCCTTTACATGACCCACCTCGAAGCATCGGTAACACCTTTGGGGGCGAGTTTCAAGGAGCTTCACTTGCGCTGATACCCAGCCTATAAGCAGCCTTCCTGCTTCGGTTACTTTTTTGGCAGCAGCGACTGGACACCGAACCCACACAGAGCCTAGACTCCAGGGGTCCAGCTTTATGTCGCCAACTTTCACTTCCTGGGTTACACACCCCCCAGCTCGTGCTATCGCTTCAGCGATATCCTCCGCTATGACTGAGTCGTCAAAGCCCGATACGCGTAGTTCGACGCATTTTGTGGGACGGGATACGCGCACCTCTTCGGAACTAAAGAGCTGGCTAAGTTTTTCAGCCAGTTTGTCCGCTTTGGGTCCACTAGTGGCCCCTGATATTTCCAGCAATCGTGCGCCAGTAGCTGCGACTTTGAACCGGACTGACTGAATTTCGAGCTCGGATAGGTTTACTTTTTCTTTAGCTGTGGCAAGAACACTTTTATAAGTGATGCCCTTGCCTTCAGCTTCTGGCTGTAGGGACAGAACTACAGCTGAGGAGCGGGGTACCCGTAGTTTTCTCGCCTTTTGTGCTTGAGTCCGCGGTGCCACTTTCCCTTGTGATTGTGTTCGCTTTTGAGCAGGGTTAAGCTTGCGGGCTGTGGCGGAATCTTTGGCTGATGATCCCTGTACAGCTTTCTTGGCCTTTCTGCCTACTGCTTTGCTCCAACTTCCTTGTGCCGAGGTAGGCGCGTCGATCACTGCTGTTGCCTTACGTATTTGCCTGGCTTCGGCCGCCTCCTTAGCAGCCAAACTGGCTTTTTTACGCTTCGGTTTGCGTTTTGTCTGCTTCTCGTCGTCGGGCATAGAAGACGCGGAGGAAGGAACCGCTTCCATTTCTGGCACGGACGCATGTCTAGTAGGACCTGCAGGGGCAGTCTGTGCTGCCCGCTGATCGGAGGCCAGAGGTGGCCGTATCCGTGGCTCCGGAAGGAGGCGACACTCTAGGGTTTTGAGTCGGGCGTTTAGCATGTCATCCAGTTGCGAACGGTTTTTGTTCAGCGCCTCCTCAACGAGCTGTCTCATTTCTGACTCGGATGTCACGGCAGGTTGGTTGCGTATTTCTTGAACCTGTCGTCGCAGTTCCGCTAGCTGGCATGAAAGTTGTGCATTTGCTGCCTCAAGACGGGCTACTTCTTCTGTCGCAGTACGCGTCCTTAGCTCCTCGAAGATATCACCGATAGCGGCGACTGAGTCCTTAAGGAGTCTTTGGTGTGTGCCCTTTAGGTGACCTGACGTGGAAATTACGTGCTTCACAGCATTAAGGGCTCCCTGCATCTTTGCTTCTAGGGCGTTTGATGTTAAATCCTCCTGGCTATGGCCAGATTGGCCTGGTAGGAACCGGTTAATTTGGCCTCTGCCCCGGTTCGGTGTCCCCTTGAGATATTTGTTGCGCAGGGGCATGCCTCCTTCACTTTCAGATCTGCGGTCATTTTCGGAGCCAGATGTTCCCTCTTCAGTGGGTTGTTTGACGCCGGGTTTGCGCCAGTGTTTCCCGGTGGGGATGCTTCCTCTTGAGCTCACCGTTGCCTCGGATGAGTCAGACCCCGAAAGCTGGGTCTCTTCCACCTCTTTTTCATTGGGGATCGCAGTTTCCGACCCCGACCTACCGCTTTTTGGTGCGGGTGCATGGGCCACAGGCTCGTGGTCGTAGCGGACCGGGACCACCCGTAGGTCCGGAAGCGAACCCCCCAGTGCCTTCGTGCGCGTAATCGTCGCATCTTCATTATGGACATCCGTCACCCCGCTATGCGAAGGGACAGTTGTCGTCGGCGACCCCGACGTAGCCTCCATGAGCTCTGGGGTGGGCCCGGGTTTCCCCCGCCCCAGCTTCAGAAAATCGGCCCGGGCCCTTCCCGCACCCTGGCCTCGTCCTCTCTTATTGGGCCCGGAGCCGGGCCTTGCTTCGGGGCCGGAAGCATCACCACTGGATACCCCGGAGCCGTCCTCTTCACTCAACAGCCGCTTCCGCAATTCCCCGGATCGGCCTGAGGCAGGAACAGGCAGCGACCCGTCGGAATCGGCCGTTTCGGTGTCGGCGTCCGTTGCCAGCGGCGAATAATCCATGTCTTCCCTGGGAAGATCGCGCGCTTCCACTTTCCCGGGGGAAAAGAATTCCTCCCGATCTGGTGAGAGCATAACTAGGGCACCGCGGGCCCTCCTCCCACAAAACACCCTCGTGGGAATTGGTGTGGGGGACCGCACGAACTCCTGCGGTGCTATGGGCGCCTCCTCCTTTTCGTCCTCGCCCTTCTCGACATCGGGGATGGCGTGGCGTATAAAGCGCCCCGCTTTGTCCCGGACTGGGCGAAACTCCATCGTAGGGAGGTTTGGAGAGGGTGCCTTTGCACCTTCCTTGTCCCCTCCTCCGCGCAATCTTAAAACTAATCCGCATGCATCTTTGTCCAGTAAACATTTGCCATGGTCGTCGTTGTTTTTACTTCTTGAGTGCTTTGCCCCCCCAGAATACGATGGGCAGCATGTCACCACAGCGCGGGCACTTGCCCGTTCTGTGGTGTCACCGAGGATTGGGACCCCCTGGAGTAGTTTATACTTTTTGTAGCCACTCATTTTGTTGCTATTTTTTTAGGAGGTTTGCCCCCCCTCTGACGTTCGTGACTGGGCTCCCCCCAGCCACGCATCCCTTCAGCACGCCAGTCACACCTTGGGATTGGGGATTTTTTATAGTGGTTAACTCCACGCGACCCTTCTCTAAGTGAGAAAGATCCTCGTTCCGCTCAGTGCGGGCTACGAGTTGCCCGACGGTGGCCGTAGCCACAACATCGCGTCAGGTGGTAAAAGCCACCAATGGCAGCTCTTGTATAGAGCTCCAACTTCGTCCCAGTGGGACCTGGCGTCTCGCACTGTGCCCTCTGCTGATTTCAGAGGGACACGCGGAGCCGCCGCCCGTGTGCTGTTCTTAGTCTGGCCCCTCTCCTCAGGTCTGTCCGGTTTGGGAGGCCCTATCCGGCATGGCCCTGAGGGTCATTGGAGCACGCAAGCCCCTTCACCACGGCAAGGTGACAGCAATCGAAGGGGATCGAAGGGGAACCTAACCTAACCTAACCTAACCTAACCTAAGCTAATAGGAGGCGATGCCAATTCAAAAAGCATGTGGTGGGGAAGTCCCAGGGAAGATTCCAGAGGTGAGCAGATGAGCGGAGCACTGGAGGAGATGAGCCTTCATATCCTGAATACCGGAAACACCCCAACCTTCGACACCATTAGGGGAGAAACCAGGTATAGCAGCTATGTCGACGTAACGGCGTGCACGACTGACATCCTGGGTCTGATAAACGACTGGCATGTTGAAGAGGGTCTCACGAGCTCGGACCACAATGGCATAGTTTTCACAATAAAACTCAACAAATCACAAGGTTTAAATATCAAGAGGACAACTCGTACATTTAACACTAAAAAAGCAAACTGGGGCCAGTTTCATGAGAAATTGGCCCAAGTTATGCAAGATAAACAACTCACAACACAAGATTTGGACAAAATTCACAACGTAGAACAAATAGACCAAGCAGTGTATGAGTATACAGAAGCCATAAAATACACATGCAGAGAAACTATACCAACTAAAAAGAACACAGAAACCATAACTATGCCATGGTGGTCCGAGGAACTGGCGGGGATGAAGCGGCGGGTCGCAACCAAAAAGCGCAGGGTCAGGTGTGCAGCGCCGGTGCGGAGGGCATACGTGGTGAACTTGTACCTGGAGGAAAAACTCAAATACGAGACAGCTGTTAAAGAAGCCCAAATAAAAAAAAAAAAGCTGGAAGGAGTTTTGCGGTAAGCAGGATGGGGAGGGTGTCTGGGAGGGCATTTACAGGGTGATGGGAAAAATCTCAAAGAGGGAAGAAGACCTACCGCTAGAAAAGGACGGAAGAACACTGGACGCTAGGGATTCGGTGGAGCTGCTGGCGGACACGTTTTATCCCGAAGATCGGGTTGAAAACGATAACGAGAGTCATCGTCAAATGCGACAGCTAGCCGGGAGGGTGAATGCACCGGGTTATGCTGAGATACATGATCCGCCTTTTACCCTCGGCGAGCTACAAAGGGCAGCGAAATCTTTTAACCCAAAAAAAGCTCCAGGGGCAGACGGACTTGCGGCAGATATTTGCAGCCATGCAATAGACCGCGACCCCGGTTACTTCTTAGCCCTAATAAACAAGTGTTTGGCATGCCAATATTTCCCCAAAGACTGGAAGACAGCAACAGTGGTCGTGCTAAGGAAGCCGGGCAAGGACTCGTACACGGTACCCAAGTCCTACAGGCCGATTGGGCTATTGCCACTGCTGGGGAAGGTGTATGAGAAGATGTTGGTTGCACGTCTCAGGTACTATCTGATGCCAAAAATGAGCCCTCATCAATACGGCTTCATGCCCCAGAGAAGCACGGAGGACTCCCTCTATACGCTAATGCAACACGTCCGTAACAAGCTCAAAGAAAAGAAAATGTTGACGCTTGTCTTTGGATATAGAGGGAGCCTTCGACAATGCATGGTGGCCTGCAATCAGAGTACGATTGGCTGAAGAGGATTGCCCGATGAACTTGAGACGTGTAATCGATAGTTATTTGACGGACAGAATGGTCGGCGTAAGGTACGCAGGAGAGGAGTCGAAACGAGGAACCAGCAAAGGGTGCGTCCAAGGATCAATCGGGGGACCCATACTATGGAACCTCTTGCTGGACCCGCTCCTGATAGAGCTTGTCGAGCAGAAGGTGTACTGCCAAGCATTTGCGGATGATGTGGTGCTGGTTTTTGAGGGTGAAACAGCTTTGGATATAGAAAGACGTGCCAACGCCGCACTTGAACATGTTCGGGCGTGGGGTGTCAAAAATAAGCTCAAATTCGCACCGCAAAAAACCAATGCGATGGTGGTAACGCGTAAGCTCAAATATGACACACCGCGCCTTCACATGGGTGGGATCGATGTGGGCGTGTCCCGGGAAATAAAGCTACTCGGACTCACGATTGATGCAGCGCTAACATTCAACTCGCACATAACGAATGTTTGTAAAAAAGCATTGAATATGTATAAACATCTTGCCAGGACAGCTAGAGTAAGCTGGGGTCTGCATCCTGAAGTCGTGCGGCTAATTTATACAGCTGTAGTTGAACCGACGATTTTGTATGCGGCTAGCGCGTGGGCGCCGGCGGCTAATAAACTGGGAGTGCAAAAGCAGCTAAACGCGGTACAGCGCGGCTTTGCTCAGAAGCTTTGCAGGGCATACCGTACGGTCTCCCTGAACTCCGCACTTGTGCTGGCCGGGATGCTTCCTCTTGATCTCCGAATACGAGAGGTGGCCTCATTATATGAGGCCAAGAAGGGAGTACCCCGGCCGGCGCGGGGGGATAGGGAGGTCGAGCGGATGGCCCCAGCAATCCTGGCCCCTCACCCTGCAGACCAGATGGGCCTGACGTTTATTAGCCTGGTAGACCAACAGCAGGTGGATAACCACAGCGAGTTTGATATTCGGATATTCACGGATGGGAGCAAGATCGGGGGCAAGGTCGGAGCCGCACTATCCATATGGACCGGCGAAACCGAGATCAAAACCCACAAGTTTTCTCTACCCGGGTACTGTACGGTCTACCAGGCTGAGCTCTTGGCCATATACAGAGCGACTAGAGTGATACTGAATCATGGTGCGACCTCCTTCGGAGTATATAGCGACTCCATGGCCGCCCTGCAAACGGTCACCAACTATAGTTGCCTTCATCCCCTAGCAGTAAACACAAGAGATAACATAAAAGCCATATCTCTCCAGAGCAAAATAATCACCTTGTTCTGGATAAAGGCACACGCAGGATTGGAGGGCAACGAGAGGGCTGACCAATTAGCGAAAGCGGCCGCAACAGGCTCCAAGCGAAGACCCGACTATGACCTGTGCCCAGTGTCACACGTCAAGAGGGACATCCGCATGGCGACCATCGAGGAATGGAGTAGGAGATACGCAGCCGGCAGCACCGCTTCAGTTACGAAAATGTTCTTTCCGGATGCGGTGGCGGCATACCGGACGGTACGTAAATTAGAAATTACTAGCGTAACAACACAAATAATGACGGGGCACGGTGGGTTCTCGGAATACCTAAATCGCTTTGGGTGTAAAGACAACCCAGCGTGCATATGCGATCCTGCCGTGGACGAAACGGTCCCACACCTGTTGTTCGAGTGTCCAGTCTACGACCAAAAACAACTCGAGCTTGAAATAGAATTGGAACAGAAAGTTACTATTGCAAATGTACAAAGTTTAATGGAAAGTACAAGCAGAGAAAAATTTCTAAAATATTGTGTAAATATTGCGAATAGAGCCATTAAAAGAAACAGCACCAGATAAAGAAAAATATGTTATCACAATATACTGTGTTATATAAGAGATAAACATATAAGAACGAAATGTAATAAATAAATAAAGTGTAATGCACTGTATAAATTAGAAATGTTGAAAATGTATGTGTATAATTTTAAATAGAATAACTAGATAAGTACTATTGAAAACTAAAATAAACACCGGCTTCTCTTTCTTTTCCCTGTTCAAATATATCAATAAAATAAAAGATAGTAGGTATATAGAATTGGGAGTCCCACCCATAACAGACAAAAGATGATGGATGCCAGAAAGATACAGTATGAAGTATGGAAGTACGAGCAGTAAAAATGTGAGAACTGGAACGAAAGTGTTATCGTAGGAAACCTCCGATAATGTTGGAGATAGACTGTAAAAAAAAAAAAAAAAACCTAACCTAACCTAACCTAACCTTTTTTTTTTTTTTTTGTCGCAGGGAAAATGCATTTACGCATCCTCCCGGGGCCCAGGGAAGGCCCATTAGTGGGGGGTATGTGGGACTCGCCCCTCCGGACACCCGTATCGTAGGGATACGGGGGGAGGGGAATACCCACTAAAAACCCTGCGGCGTTTCCGTCCGTGCCGTTAAGGGGGTGCAATGGGTTCGCAAGCATGTCTATCCACGGCACCCCCCGGCAGTCCCGGCTATCGCCGGATTTCCGTCACCAAAGGAGGGCGAGTCAGCAAACGCGTAACTGACTCTCCCCTCGACATGTAGGACCGTGCAATGCGGGTCCCCAACCCGCGGCCCTACTGGGGAAGGTCACGGTTTACCGCGGCAAACCGTCTGCGCCTCCTCCCCACTCGTCTGCGTCGGTTCGGGAGCGCGTTGGGATCATCCTCGCGCTCCCGTTCCTCGGTCTCCTTCTGTGAGACGACCGTGTCACAGAAGGTAACCACTGCCTCCCAGGATCTCTCACTGCCCAGCATGGCCGCTACAACACTGTGCAGCGAGAGATCAGCCGTTCCTATGGCTACCACCATAGCATTTCGCTCCACGGCCCAGCGGCTGCACACTTCCAGAGTGTGCTGGGCCGTGTCATCCTCGTCGCCACATTGGTGGCAGATTGGGGTAGGCTCTCGGCCTATTATTTGCAGGTAATGACTGAAGCACCCGTGTCCAGTCATTACCTGCACCAGCCTGTACCCCACCTTCCCATGCTTGCGGTCGAGCCAGGTGTCGAAAGACGGGAGGAGTGCCCCTATGGTGCGGGTTCCATAAGGGCTGTCCTCCAGGTCGCTCTTCCACCTGTCTCTTGCTCTTCTCTTAGCCGCGCTTCTGGCAGCCCTCACTTCCTCAGGAGCTGGGTATTCTCCCGTCTCCCTGCTCCGTATTCGCCGCCTATGAGCCTCCGCGAGCACTTCGGCGTCTAGCTCCCAGGGTAGTGTTCCCGCCAATGCGCAAGCCGCCGCTCCGGCCACCGTGGTGTAACCCCGGATTATGCGCTTGGCCACTACCCTCTGGGGTCTCCGCAACAGCGCCTTGGTTGTCGGAGCCAGCTTATCCGCCCAGATCGGGGCCCCGTACAGGGCCATGGATCTGGCCACCCCAGCGTATAGCCGCCTGCAGGCATGGGAGGGTCCTCTCACATTGGGGAGAAGCCGTCCCAGCTCTGATGCCGTCGCCACTATACGGGGAGCCATTCGCTTGAAGTGCTCCTCGAATCTCCACCGCCTGTCTATAGTGAGGCCCAGGTATTTGATGTGCGGTTTTACCTGGACCTCCTCGTCGCCTATTCTGAGAGATGCGCCCGCCGGGACCCTCCATCCTCTCCCACCGAACACTATACCCTCGGTTTTTGGGAGGGATACCTTTAGTCCAAGCAGGCGGATCCTCAGAACCATTAGTTCCGTCGCCACCTCAGCCCTCCTCATCAGCTCCCTCAGCTCCCCTCCCCGAACGGCCACCATTGTGTCGTCAGCGTAACACATGACTGACATCCGGGGGAGCAGCTCAGCACGGATGGCCCAGTCGTACCCAATATTCCAGAGTAGGGGTCCGAGTACCGACCCCTGGGGTACTCCGCAGGCCATCCGTCTCTCTATTCGTCCATTTGGCGTGTCGCAAACCACCACCCTGCCAGTTAGGTAATGATCTACGACACGCCTTAAATATAGGGGCACCTCATGGAATTTGAGGGCCTCTCTGATCACCGAGTACGGGAGGGAGCCGAAAGCGTTGGCGATGTCCAAAGACACCGCTATTACTCCTTCCCCCCTCCTTTGAGCGTCTTCTCAGAAGGCCCTCAGTGCCCCCAATGCGTCCATTGTGGACCTCCCGTTCCGGAACCCGTACTGTCTTTCCGACAGGTTGGGCCCCCTCTCGTTTAGGTGCCTAGTGATCCTGGACGAGACAATCCTCTCCATCATTTTCCCCGTCTCGTCCAGCAACACTATCGGTCTCCATCCGGAAGGGGAGTCCGCAGGCCTAGTCTCCTTCCGGATGAGGCACACTATTCCCTCTTTCCAGCACCTTGGAAACCACCCCTCCTTCAAACACTGATCGAAGGTAGTTTTGAGGCGGTCACCAAGGTGCTCCATCACGATCGGCAGCATCCTACCCGGCACTCCGTCGGGGCCCGGGGCCTTTTTGCAGGCACTAAGCCTATGGGCCACCATCGTCATTTCCCCCTCTGTAACAGGGGGAACTTCCTCCAGTTGCTCCGGCTCTTCTGCACGTGGGGCAGCCATAGCAGGCGGACTGAAATCGAGGGCCGGCGGAAACAGTCCCTCCAGTATGTTTCGGAGGAGGCTCGGCTCCATAGTGTCTGCGGGAGCTGCTCGCCGGAGTTTCTTCCTGACGAGCTTGTAAGGCCGTCCCCATGGGTCCTTATCTAAGGAGGCCAAGAATGCCTCATGTGCCATATCCTTAGCCGAGGCTATGGCAACATTGAGGGCCGTCTTGGCATCCTTTAGGGCGGCGTACAGTTCGTCGTTCTCCTCCTGAGTGTGCCTCCTCCTTCTACACCGCGTGTATCTCCGCCGGGCCGCATTGCAAGTGCCCCGCAACGCGGCTACCTCCGGGGTCCACCAGTATGTGGCCATTTTTGCTTTGGCCGGCCCTGCTCTCTTCATCGAGGCATCACACGTCCTCGTCAGGGATGTTCGGAATGACAGGGCCAGGTCCTCCGCACTGGCCTCTGGCACTACTCTTAGACCCCATCTGGCTTCTATCAGCGCCGCCTCCACTGCTGCCTCCCTGTCTAGGGAGGACAGGCTCCACCTCGGTCGACCCGCATTGTTGTCCGGCCTTGGCTGCTGAATTTGCCGGGATCTAGAGACTCTCATTCTGATGTACAGATGGTCTGAGAGGGTCTCCGTGTCTTCCAGGACTCGCCATTCTGCAATCCTTGCTGCCGCCATCGGGGAGGCGAATGTGATGTCCACAATTGATCCTCCCTGGCGGCGGACGCAGGTATTGGCTGTGCCCTTGTTGACAACCTCCAATCCTACCCCGGCCACCCAGTCCAGCAGAGTATCGCCTCTCGGGTCTGTCCAAGGGGAGCCCCAGGCAGCGCATTTGGCATTCAGGTCTCCCATGACCATTATGGGAGACGGGAACGCCCCAGCCACCGTCCGTCCTACCCTCTCCAGGAAGTCCTCAAATTCCCTTAACGGTCTGTTGGGGGAGAAGTAGACCCCTACGACTACCGTATCCCCCATTTTGGCCGCCACATAACCGGAGCCAGAGGAGACCCTAGAGAGGGGAAGCCCTCCATAAGCCGGCACCACAATCGCTACTGTCCCGTCCCTGTCACCCACCCAGTTAGGTTGATGGGGGACGTAATACGGTTCCGCCACAATCGCCACTGCAATACCCCACTCCGCCATGTGCTGGATCATTTGATCTTGGGCACGGGCGGAGTGGTTTAGGTTGCATTGGAGCACCTCTGCCTTTTGTGGTGTATTACGCGTATTAGGCATCAATGCTCCATTTGTTCGCGGTCCGCCCGGTTCTCTTCGACTCCTGGAGGAGTGGCCGGGGGAGCGGTCCGAGGACCACCTGCGCCCATCAGTTTTCCTCTCACTGGGGGAGGGGAGCAAGCCTGCCCGCCCATCACATGCTCTGCATTGCGGCCGATTTGGTGGCAGACAGCGCACCATGGGGTCTTCGCCATGCAGTTCATACTCATGTGACCGGGCCTGCTACACCTGTAGCACCACTCCCCCCTGTCCACCGGCGACGGGCACAGCGGCCTTGTGTGACCCGTCCCCATGCAGCGGTAGCACCGCAGCGGCAGCTGTTCGAGGACCTCCACTTTTGCCGCCGACCATCCCAGAATTATTCTGCCCGCCGTACTGATGGTTATAGCCGTCGATATAGGGCACCTCAAAATGACAGATCCAGTCCCGTTGGCCGCCATTCTGATGGCGCCCACCGAAATCTGGTCTTCGCCGCATCTGCCTCTGGCGGCGACCTCCTTCTTCAGGATCTCCGCCGTGACTGATTCGTCAAAGTCAGAGATCCTGACCTCGGCCTTTTTTATCGGCCGGTACACCTCCGCGACATCCTCGACCAGGCCGCGAAGCCGCTCTGCCAGCAAGTCCGCCGCCGTGCTACTTTGTGCCCCAGGGACCTCGATTATTCGCGCCCCTGTGGCAGACCTTCTCACCCTGAGGTGGTCCACACCCACCTCCGCCAACTTGATCGTGGTGGCCCTCTCCATGACAGACTTATAGTCAGTCTGTGCGTCCGGCTTGAGAGCCACCACAACTGCCGCCATTGTTGGGACCACTAATTTCGGGGCCGCCGTCCTGTTTTGGGCATTGCCCTTTGCCACGTTCTGACGTTGGGGGGTCTGGGCTGGAGGAGCAGCGCCCTTGCTCTTACCCTTCCCCTTCCTTACCACCTCCGTCCATGCCATCCCCGGGGGCTCAGGTGGCGGCTCCATTGGGCGAGCTACCCCTTTCCCTCGCCTGGGCACAGGTTGGCTCCTTGGCGCAGGCTTGGCCCGTTGAGCTGGTGCGAGCGGCAGTTGGGACGGTGCAGTCACCTGGGGGGCTGGCTGGGAGGCCCCTCCTTTCTTCTTGGTTTTAGCAGAAGAGGGGAGGGGGCTGGGCTCGCCTCCCCTCTCTAAACCGCCTCGGCTTACGTTGGCCACCCCTTCCTGCGCCAGTGGCGCCCTACTTGTCGATGCCAGGGATGGCCGGAGAATGGGCTCCGGCGGCAGCCGGTCCACGACTCCCTGCAGGCGGACATTCACCATATTGCCCAGGGAAATGAACACTTTGTGTTCAAAGTCCCCTAGGCGACTGTCGATCCGTTGCATCACCTCCTCGAGCAGGGTGGACGTGTTACCGTCACTTTCTGGCCTTGGTTCCGCCACTTGGTTGTTCCGCTCCGAGAAGGCTGTGCGTAGCGCCTTCGTTTCAGCTCGCAGGTGTGCCAGCTCCTCCCT